>JAJJMB010004060.1:236529-280608 GCA_023531105.1 Papaver atlanticum
CCGCCAAAAATATTTTTTGAATTTGGGAAGAAAGTCACCCCTTATCCGTTGTTGGAGTCCGAATAACACTTGTCCCTTGGGGTGCCTTTAGTAATTTTTCTGGGGTGTTTTAAACACTTTTTTCGGGGTTCCTCTGGTGCATTTCTGGGGTGCATTTAGTACTTTATCATGGGGTGTAAAACACCACTTTTCGAGCCAATTTTGCCGCAAGAGCTTATTCCCTAGAAAAGACTTAAAACAACTTTATTAGAAATAAAATGAGTCCTAGATAATGTAGTTATGGGTGAAAATGCGTCACAGTTACGTGCTTATCATATAACCGCTCATAAACTTGTTTATGTATCTTGGTAAAACTATTCATAAGGCCTGACTTATGTATTGGTATGACTTTTATTAGTGAAACCGATCTTAAGTAATCACTCAAGATTGTATGATCGATGCCTTGTAAATAATTTTTTTTATCTAGTCATTGGGGAGCCGATCCTAGTAAGAGGTGCAACAAATTTTAAGGAGGGAATCGATCCTTGTAAGAGGTGCAACACGTTTTTAGTAGATGGGGGAACCGATCATATGAACATGTGCAACAAGTTTGTAGTTTTGGGGGAACCGATCTTATGGAAATATGCAACTGAATAAAGGTAGTTACCATAAGTTGTGGGGAACCGATCCTAGTACCTAGTAAACCGAATTTTTGTAACTAGCGTGATTATGCACAGTACTCACATGGAGGTAGAACCGAACTTTTTTTGGTAGAACCGAGAAACCCATAATTGGTGATTTGATAGGATAATCAATCACATAGTTCTTGGAATTCAGACGAACCAATTCTAAACTTGTTTGGAAGTGTGGCAAATTGTTTCCAAGATTGTAAGTATGAAAAAGGACTTACAAAGTAAAAGATGTCGACATACTTTGAACATGTATAGTAACTCTTATCATTAATTGTTCAAAGATATTCCTTAATAGCTAAAGGAGAATCCCAGGATCGAAATAAATTGAGAATCTTTTATTTAAGGTTTCTTAGTTTTCATATGCTAATTAATCTCCAGTAATTAAATGCATATCTTTAGAAAATAATAATTCGTAATGTGCATTTACTGATTATAGATTTTTCTATTGGGATTTCGGTCAATATTTGGACAGTGCATTTCCAGGAATTATGAAAACCGATTTTGTGTTTATTACATATCTTTGAGAATATTCGGTTTTGGAAATTCCTTGGTGTCCAAACTTCCTTGTCTATAAATATTGAAGTTTGCATTTCTAGCAAACTAATCCTCAGAACCAGCAAAACTACCTAGTTGTGTTGTTACTGGTGGAGCCGCCTATTCGGAGAGGAAAGTAACCTAATTAGGCGAAATCTCTTACGGCCGCTCAGTCTAAAGACTTCTTTGGGATTGAGAAGCCCTTTTAGTACCGTTGGTGGGATATTAGATAATTGCTGTTTATTATTAGTTTTCGATTGATTTGATTGACTAACGGTTGTTGAACTTTGATTGCACCTAGTTTGTTTATGCTTGAGAATCTTCTCTTCTGATATAAGATTTACTCAAACTAGATCGAAGTTTCGACGTGTTTGTAGTTCTAAAGACGTCTTGTGATAATCCAACGTTAACAGACTCCGTTCTGTGGGTGATTGCTCACAAGAGATTCAAGTTGATTGTGTGCAGGTGCTGATTGAAGATTAAAGAAGATTTGAAGACAAGAAGACTTTTTGGGTTCATAATCTTTTGTGTGCACAATACTTGTTTCGGCTGGAAAGGATACAACTATAACCGGTTTATCTTTGTGATTTATTGGATTGATTAGTTGAGTAGATTGGCATCAATACACTTCTTTGTGATTAATAGTATTGATTGCATAGTCTAACAATTACTTCGGTAGTTGTTGAGAGATTGATCTAAGGACCCTACAAAGGAGTTTATTGGTTAAATGGAAGAGCCTTTGTCAAACTCAAATCATGTTGTTTGGAAATAGTTGTTACCGAACAGATTTGTTGTTCCTTTACTGTTTGGAATACAAACCAAAGGAATTGTTCCAAGTGCGTGACTTATTAACAAGTTGGAGGCGCACGGATACTGAGGAAACTAGGTGAACTATAGGTTTAGTTGCTTGGTCTCAATAATACGAAGTTGGTTTGATTTTGTTTAGCGTCTTAATTATGAGCGTATTCAATTCTGGACTAGGTCCCGGGGTTTTTCTGCATTTGCAGTTTCCTCGTTAACAAAATCTTGTTGTGGCATTTACTTTTATTTTCCTCAATTATAATTGTTGTTATTATAATTTAAAGTAAATTACACAAACGTTAATTTTTATTTTACTTGATAGACAATCCCTAGAATTTGGTTAAGTCCGAACCTATTATCAAGTAAACATACTTTGTTGTTGTATTGTCTCGATCTTGTATCCATAGTCAATCACACAAGTTATCTTGCTGTCATATTGTCTCGATCTCGTATCCATAGACGATCACACGAAGTGTGAACCGATTAGTTGTATTGTCTCGACTCAGTATATAGACAATCACTTTCAGAGAAAGGACTTATAGGTGGAAAAGTTTTAGATTGAGGTATATTTGGGTACCCTCGTCTTTTCAATTGGTATCAAAGCAGGCAAACATGAAAAGATCTAACAATCTGTGTTTGATGCGATCCAACCTATAAGAATTGAATCTATGTCTGATTCAGTTAACGTAGTAGCAGGATTTAATATCCTCAAGGTCCCATGGTAGAGGACACAAATGAAGAGTGCAATACTCTCATTAAAGGAATCTTCTAGGAGTTGGTTGAGAACTTAAAACTTCTCGAGAAAGTCTCTCTTAGATTTAAGAGATGACACACTGATTTCACCTTATGATGAATATCTCATTCAAGGAAATCAATATATCTCAAGAAGGATTCTCAATGGTAACCTGATTTGGATACTTAATACCTCCTCTGTTGCTTCTATTTCTCACTGTGAACATCTCACTAAGAGAAATTGTCATATCAAAATCTTAAGGTTTGTGAATCTTGTCTTTGGTCCTTTATCAACAATATCCACAAACAATCCTGTTGGATTAGATTTTAGAAGCAACCTTATGGAAAGGAATTCTCAAACAGATAATCAAATAACTCGAAATGTTTTCAATAAAGCAAAAGCTCTTACTATATTGAAAAACAATATTGTAATAAAATACTATTGCAATATAAGTCGATTTAAATAAACTCTTCGAACTTATGAGAAAAATAAGTATCTTTTCATCTTTTCAATGAAAAGTAGCCATATGCATTCACCTCACAATGGTTTCTTCGAAACCAGTGATGTGCTAAAAGGATTTTGTAATCCTGATATGTCAACATATGGCATAACCCATAACTCATGGGTTGATCTTCGGTTCTGTGGACCATTTCGGTTTCTAAAAATCCATGAACGGATTGGTATCATGCCTATTGGAAGAATCTGTTACCGAAAATATGTTCTCCTAAAAATAGATGTCTCCTCAACATCGGAAATAAAAACTTTGATTATTTTGCAAGTCTTTATAATATTTTCGGTCAAGGTAAATTTTGTGATGTCTCAAATTCTTTATCTGAAGGCTCTCTGAAGCATACTTTCAAGGATGATACCAAATGAAAATCTAAGGAGAAAGCTTGCAACGATGATTCTCTCCAAGAAACTTGCTCGAATGTTCAAGGGAAAGCGCTACCAAATTCTCTATATGGTGAATAAAGTAACCTGTGGAGAAATTGTCAGTGAATACTGTATTCATGAGATTGAAAAATATCTTGATTCCTTGGAATCAGACAGGCTAACGTTGTGCAACAACACATTCTATCATTTAATTCAACTCATACCCTCTTCAAAAGTGCATGCATCCAGTTTACTAAATGGTGTACTAGACCTAATCGGAAGAAGAGGCCTTCTCGATGAAAGAGTTGATACTGAATGGAAACGAGTACTCTACTACAAAGAGTTATTAAAAACAGCCCATGAAAATTCGTCAGATGATGTTGTGCACCTTACCAACACTCTTAATCATCTTGAGAATGTTTTGAGGAAGTTTAAGTCTCTACTTGATGAGATTACTGATTAAACGGAACTACAAGTAACCTGAGATGACACTTGTATTAAAGGATGAATAAGTTTAAATTCTTGTTCAGAAAAATAGATTTCAGTTTCTTATTTCTTTCATTAATTGTAAAGTCTATTATGAATAAAACTATCTTATTATTATGAATAAAACTATTATTCTATAATATTTCTTGTGATAGTTTTCGGTTACATAGCCTGTGCTTGAATGCTTTATTTTATTGCTATGTATGTTTATGGGATATTTGTTTTAGGTTTTATTACCTTGATATTCGATCTCATAATGTGTGAACCCTTATGGTTTGGGTGACTTTTTGATTTAGCGGGATTAAGTTCTAGCCCATGTTGGTAGGCTTTATCAAAGGATCATGAGGGGTTCCTGTAGAAACAATATGTGAAAAAGTCACAATATGTTGAATCTTTTGGTTTAGCATAAAAGCATATGTGTTTCGAGGTTTCAACTTTTGCATTGCATAGTTAAAACCGGTTTTCAACCTTTCTCTGGTAAAAGTTGCTCTTTGTTGTTATTCTTTTGTTTCGGCGGGAGGATGACAACTTTAACAAGGGAGAGTTCTAAGTGAACTTGCGCTTAATGACATATCTTAAGGGGAGAAGAGGATGCGGAATTTGAGGTAACAATCTTGTTAGTTAATTGTTTTCCTGTTTAAGTAAAGCATGATTTTATTTCATATCCTTATTGCTTTTGCTTAACAAAATTTCTGTACAATTGATGTTTATTCCATTATTTGTGTATGGATGTTTGATTGTGATTCAATTGTTTCCGGTTAAGAAAAACTATTGTTATCTTTCGTTATTGTTTGGTATCAATTGTTTAGACTTATAAAATTTCGGTGCAATTGCAGTGCTATAATGTCTATGTTTGTTTCAATTGCTTCCGGTTAAGATAAATGATTATGCAAGTTGATTTATTTGGTTTGTATGGATTGTTTATGGCTTAACAAAAGTGTTTCGGGATCATTTGTTTAGTCCAAGTGATTTCCGGATAAGAGAAACTAAGTTTTTCGGATCTTAGTTAGACTTATCAAATGTGAAGGTTTCGGTTATTCAAGTCTAACCGAATGCCTTAACAAGAATTACTAGTTAACTAACCTAGTATTTGTCTTGTTTAAAAGTGAAAGGTCTAAGTTATTTTTTAGAATAATTAGAGCCTGATGAGAAAAATAAAGTTAATTTTGAACTTTATTTTGGTCTTATCGAACAAGCGATTGTACTTGTACAATCGGTTTAGCAAAAGAACTAAGGTGCTTAGTCGATTTTTGTTATGCTAAACTATTAGGGAAAATTGCTTCGGGAAATTGTTTCCTAGATAACATATTAAAACCAAATTACTTGTAGTTTCGGTTTTGATACTGGTTATCTAAAATGGTGTGTAAAACCCTCGTGCTCAATTCTTATAGGTCTGCAAATTCTCTTTGTGAGATTTGTAAGATCCTTTCGGTTTGTCCTTTATTTTTTCGTTTCTTTGTCATTTTGTGACAAAAAGGGGGAGAAATATATGGAGTAAACAAGTGACATTGACTTGTTGTGAGTTGGTATCACTAAGGGAAAGGACATGTGTGCTAAAACTTTTATTCTAACGAAGAGAGTGAAAGCATAGACTACGTCACATACCATATGATATGTAGTTATGAGGAACTACATGGAAATAACAAAGACGTGCAGATTGAAAATCTACCTATCTTACCTTTATGGGGAGTATTAGCTTTGTTATTATAATGTCAGCAGTGGCATTTAAGGATTGAATTTAATGCAGGTTTTGTGCTGTTGAACTTGGATTCAAGCTTATGTGTATAATGAATTTTTTTAATTTGTTTATCCATATGATGTAAGAGTTTATTCACTAAAATTGACAAAGGGGGAGATTGTTAGAGCATAGCTCGGTTGAACCCACCAAGCGTTGGTATGTCAAGTTTTGTTGTCATATTTTAGTGAAACAAAACTCATTTAAAGAGTCGCTTGATTACATACTAGAGTCAACTTCGTATAGGTTAGCTTGAAAGTGTTAGGATATTAGACTTACAAGTATTACATGAAGACTTGAAGAATGTGAAGAAGTATGGAGAACAACGACAACATCATCCTTCCTCTTGAGGTTAGTAATATTTGACTTGAACTGTTTCTTTCCCTAACGTATCTTTCAAGTCGTGCATATTGAAAACATAACTGCGAAGCTGTGTATGAAACTCTAGTTAGACATAGTATTAAGGAATTCAATACGAGGTTTATTGCTTAACCATTAAACTTTGTATATAAGACATCGACATGATCATATGAATGCTATTGTGATTATGTATGGGTATGAGTGAAGATTTCATCCTAGGAAACAATGTTTTACATTCGCTTAAAGGAAGTAAGTTCATAAACTTGTTTTTTGAATCGAAAGGGAAATCGCTAGGCTTATTGGTATTGTTATTCATTGCAAATCTATTTTGAATTACCAATATGTGTGTTTAGTATAACCGCTCATAAACTTGTTTATGTATCTTGGTAAAACTATTCACAAGGCCTGACTTATGTATTGGTATGACTTTTATTAGTGAAACCGATCTTAAGTAATCACTCAGGATTGTATGATCGATGCCTTGTAAATAGCAACTTTTATCTAGTCATTGGGTAACCGATCCTAATAAGAGGTGCAACAAATTTGCAAGAGGGAATAGATCCTTGCAAGAGGTGCAACATTTTTTTAGTAGATGGGGGAACCGATCCTATGAACATGTGCAACAAGTTTGTAGTTTTTTGGGAACCGATCCTATGGACATGTGCAACCGAATACAGGTAGTTACCATAAGTTGTGGGGAACCGATCCTAGTACCTAGTCAACCGAATTTTTGTAACTAGCATGACTATGCACAATACTCACATGGAAGTAGAAACGAACTTGTTTTGGTAGAACCGAGAAACCCATAATTGGTGATTTGATAGGATAATCAATCACATAGTTCTTGGAATTCATACGAACCAATTCTAAACTTGTTTGGAAGTGTGGCAAATCATTTCCGAGATTGTAAGTATGAAAAAGGACTTACAAAGTAAAAGATGTCGACATACTTTGAACATGTGCAGTAACTCTAATCATTAATTGTTCAAAGATATTCCTTAATAGCTAAAGGAGAATCCCAGGATCGAAATAAATTGAGAATCTTTTATTTAAGGTTTCTTAGTTTTTATATGCTAATTAATCTCCAGCAATTAAATGCATATCTTTAGAAAATAGTAATTAGTAATGTGCATTTACTGATTATAGATTTTTCTATTGGGATTTCGGTCAATATTTGGACAGTGCATTTCAAGGAATTATGAAAACCGATTTTGTGTTTATTGCATAGCTTTGAGAATATTCGGTTTTGGAAATTCCTTGGTGTCCAAACTTCCTTGTCTATAAATATTGAAGTTTGCATTTTTAACAAACTAATCCTCAGAGCCAGCAAAACTACCTAGTTGTGTTGTTACTAGTGGAGCCGCCTATTAGGAGAGGAAAGTAACCTAATTAGGTGAAATCTCTTACGACCGCTTAGTTTAAAGACTTCTTTGGGATTGAGAAGCTCTACGAGTACCATTGGTGGGAAAATAGATAATTGAAGTTTATTATTAGTTTCTGATTGATTTGATTGACTAACGGTTGTTGAACTTTGATTGCACCTAATTTGTTTATTCTTTAGAATCTTCTCTTCTGATATAAGATTCACTCAAACTAGATCGAATTTTCGATGGGGATCTTTAGATTGTTTGAAGTTCTAAAGACGTCTTGTGATAATCCAACATTAACAGACTTCATTCTGTGTGTGATTGATCACAAGAGATTCAAGTTGATTGTGTGCAGGTGCTGATTGAAGATTAAAGAAGATTTTAAGACATGAAGACCTTTTGGGTTCATAATCTTTGGTGTGCACAATACTTGTTTCGGCTGGAAAGGGATCCAACTATAATCGGTTTATCTTTGTGATAGATTGGATTGATTAGTTGAGTAGATCGGCATCAATACACTTATTTGTGATTAATAGTATTGATTGCATAGTCTAACAATTACTTCGGTAGTTGTTGAGAGATTGATCTAAGGACCCGACAAAGGAGTTTATTGGTTAAACGGAAGAGCCTTTGTCAAACTCAAATCACGTTGTTTGAAAAGAGTTGTTACCGAACAGATTTGCTGTTCCTTTACTATTTGGAATACGAACCAAAGGAATTGTTCCAAGTGCGTGACTTATTAACAAGTTGGAGGTGCACGGATACTGAGAAACTAGGTGAACCATAGGTTTAGTTGCTTGGTCTCAACTATACGAAGTTGGTTTGATTTTGTATAGCGTCTTAATTATGAGCGTATTCAATTATGGACTAGGTCCCGGGGGTTTTCTGCATTTGCAGTTTCCTCGTTAACAAAATCTTGCTGTGTCATTTACTTTTATTTTCCGCAATTATAATTGTTGTTATTATAATTTAAAGTAAATTACACAAACGTTAATTTTTATTTTACTTGATAGACAATCCCTAGAGTTTGGTTAAGTCCGAACCTATTATCAAGTAAACATACTTCGTTGTTGTATTGTCTCGATCTTGTATCCATAGTCAATCACACAAGTTATCTTGTTGTCGTATTGTCTCGATCTCATATCCATAGACGATCACACGAAGTGTGAACCGATTAGTTGTATTGTCTCGACTCAGTCTATAGACAATTGATAGACGCATTTATGTGTCTATTTTCATCTCTATTGTGTATATTGTTAGTACCCATTTTTGTATTTATTTTGGTATTTTATCTCTTTGTAGGTGTTTTTGGAGAAATAAGCTTTTGCGGAGAAATTGGCTCGAAAAGTTGATAAATGCAACCCAAGGGATGAGTGTTATGCGGACTCCAGCAACGGATAAGGGGCGACCACTGGATAAGGGGTAACCTTTCACATTCACGTTCAAATTATGTTTTTGGCGGGAAACCAAAACCAAAACAGAAAACATGTTTCTGGCAGTTTTGGTGGTAGTGATTTGGAGGAGTTTGAGGTCGACTAAACCTCTGATTTTCATAGGATAGACTCCTTATGGGTCTAGGAATCTAATATGGGTGTTGAAATCATTTAAACTGGGCTCAATCGACGGATTTTTATCTGAATAGCAAAATATGGAAAGTCACGTGTGTGACCTGTTTTAGGAAATTTTAGAGAGATTAAAGTTCTATAAACCTTCCCAAAGATTGGTATCTATCTAAGAAAATTATAGAATCAAAAGGAAAGCTCAGAAACGCGTATAAATTCTAAAACAAGAAATTGCCGCAACTTTGCCGTGAAGAGAAAGGAAGAGATTTTGGAAGATTTTGGAGATATTTAATCGCTCTTTTTTATATAAATAGATTGGTTGAGTCATATAGAAGGGGTATCGAAATTTAGGGAAAGTTTAGAACACGACAGAGCCGAGAAATCAAAGGTGCAGGAAACCGGGTTCTGCTGCTGCTGAAGAACACGAAGAACATTGACCCACAAAGAACAGTCGCAAAGAAGTATCGTTCTTCAACAGCATAAACCCGATTTATCGTTTATTAACAGCACTTCATTGTAACGGTGATTTCTGTAACGCCAGAAAAGCGTTGCAGATTCGCTGTATTATTATTTCTCTTCAATAAAAACACTTTTTGAGCCATGAATCAATCTTTTGAGCATATTTTCACCATGAAGAGCTAAACCCCAACGCTGGGATGACGGAGGAAGCCCTATTTCACGCATGTGGTAATTCTAATAATTCTTTTATGACTATTTGCATTGATTTTTAATTAATTTATGATTTTTATTGAATGGGTGTGATTTCGTTTGATGATGTATGCTTGGTCTATGTATTTTTGATACATCATGCTTTTGATTTACAATCATTGCTTTTAAAAAATCTACTTTTGGCAAAGAATAAGAGTCCATATTTTTAATATTTTAGCTATAATTGCATGGAATTATTATTTGAATCACATGAATGAAATTTGGTGGAATCCTGAGTCTCAGTACCTCTCGATATTGTGACAACCTTGTGAACATATTTTCAAAGTTTTTAGTTTTTTTTTCTATTTTTGAGTCTGAAATCGAGTCTACATAAGTCCGAGTGAACGACAACCTTACTTACCACTTTAAAATTACATCAATTTTTGGCGCAGTTGCCGGGGAGAAAGGACTTATAGTTGGAAAAGTTTTAGATTGAGGTATATTTGGGTACCCTCGTCTTTTCAGTATGCATACCGGTATGCGTACTGGCGTGAGTTTCTAGTTCCGGAAATTAAACTGAGTTTCGGAAGGTATGCGTACCCGTTCGTATACTGGCGAACCCAAACTTAGTCCAGCCACTTAGGTATGCGTACCCATTTGCATACTTGAGTAGGTTATGTTCTAAAATCGGTTTTTTCATGAACTAATGCATTTATATAAAAAGGTATGCAATCTTTTGCAAACCATGGCTATAAGGTTCATGAATTGATTCGAGTGAATCAAAATCGATTTTGCGTCAATTGTGTCTTGTATACTTCTATGAGAATATAAACAATTGAAAAACTCTAGAACTAGTTTCATTTGAGTCATTTGAACTAGTTATGGTAAAGATGAATAAGATTGATATGAAAGTGTTCATATGGCTAACTTCGGTTAACTATTGTTGATCCAACAAGGTGTACACGTTTAGGTCCAGTTACTCATATCTAAATGAAGTCACTTTTACTTTGTGTTTAACAATCTAAGTTCGATCTAACGGTTGAAAGATATTATCTTGAGTGTAATCAGGTTTTCATCTAACGGTGAATATTGAATGCTTTGTTACCAAGGTAACATTGATTACAAACCCTGATTTGAAGACTATATAAATGAGAACTCTAGCAACTGGGAAACCTAATCCCCACACCTCTTGTGTGATACTAGTTGCAACTAGAGTCGATTCTCCTTTAACCTTAGGTTTTTCACAAAACCCTGTAGGTTAACGACTTGAAGACTTCATTGGGATTGTGATGCCAGACCCAACTATTTTCTCTGTAGTTGCAAGTTCAGATCTTGCTGTTTTCTATCGTATTGAGTACTATCTTCTCTAAGATTTGCTCGAGATTTATTCTCCAATAGGCAAGAGAAAAAGTAGTCAAAAACATCTTCGTCTCATCTTTTTTTATTCCACAATATCTTGTTTCGCTATATACGATTAAGATTATTTTGAGGTGATTGATATTTCTAGTCTGTTCTTCGGGAATATAAGTCTGGTATATCAATTGGTTCCTTTCTGTGGGAGACAAATTTATCTATTCAATAGACTTTTATGTGTGAGACATATTGGTTTATCAAGTCTTCGACTTTGGGCCGTAGAAACTCTTAGTTGTGGGTGAGATCAACTAAGGGAATCAAGTGCGCAGAATCCGGCGTGGTTCCAGAGGCATAAGGAACGCGACTGTACTTTGATCAGTGTGAGATTGGTTAGGGCTTCACTACATTCCAGTCCGAAGTTAACTTGGAGCAGGCTAGTGTATGTAGCGGCTTAATACAGTGTGGTGTTCAAATATGGACTAGGTCTCGGGGTTTTTCCGTATTTGCGGTTTTCTCGTTAACAAAATTTATGGTGTCTGTGTTATTTCTTTTCCGCATTATATTTTCTATATAATTGAAATATCACAGGTTGTGCGTAAGTTCAATCAATTGTGAATCCGACCTTTGGGTTGTTGATTAAATTGACTGACACTTGGATATTGGTTTTTGATACCGTCCAAGTTATTTCTCTTATTCAGTCGGGCTCGCAAATTCTTATTTGTTTGATTGCGGATTGAATTGAGAAATAGAGATATAACTCTTTGATATACTTTTCTTAAGATTGAATCTGACTGTCTAGTTGATTCTCTTGAAAGTATATTGGAGTTTCATCAAGTTATTACTCTCGGAATTATATTGGAGTTTAGTCCATACAGATTGCCGAACGAAAAAGTTGGGTGTGGTTGTCGTATCCCCGTGTTTTCACAATGTTTATCATAATACTAAAGTCATACGTACGACATGTCTCAGTAGATAGAATGGTACATAATATGAGTAAATAGGATAGTCAGTATTCACATATATACCTTTGTTGATGAAGTTTCCGTAGACGTCTCAGTAAAAGTCTCTATTGTTCTTCGATCTTCAATCTTCAAGGTAGATTGGTGAACTCTGATACTTAACTACCATGCGTTATTCCAAGTCTGAGACTGACCGTAGTAGACTACAAATAAAGATGTGATCAACTAAATTTGTCAACAAGCTTGACATTTTAAAATTTATGAGTTTGACCGAGCGATGCTTTAACAATAAGTGATCATATATCTTCCTTGTCGTAATATTAAGAAACGTTTCTTTCGCCTGAACAAATACCACTAGCAACAAGATGGAGATTCATCAAAATTTGAAAAAATAAACATTAGAGATTTATGGATCGGGTAGAGAAAATAAATCAATCGATGTTTACTATTCAAGAAATAATCTTTTAAATGATGTGGCGTTCCATATTTATTCTGAAATTCTAGAGTGCCACTTTATTTCATTCTCATTAATAGTTGTGTCTTCACGAAAACGAGAAATAACACTTGCATCTCTACTTGAATCCGTGCATAGTTGTGAACATTTTTGTTCATTCTTCTCAATGGCTCGTAACTAATCATTTTGACCACTCCTACTTTACCACTAAATGTGAAATTCATAAAGTCTATAGTCTTTCGCCGACAAAAATAAAGAAAAACGATTTTAGTCTGCCTACATTGAGGGTTAAATATTATTTCTTTATTTAAATTAATTATTTTATTTTGTTTGAAGATTTATAAAAACTTAACAGGGATAAAAGAAAGTTCCAAATTGACAATAGGCTAAACCCAATTGATAGAAGAAGAATCTTTTAAAACTTTTAAGTGTTTGTTGTTTTGGGAGTGTTTTAATAAGTATTATTTGAGTATCTCTATTGTATTTTTTTTAATTTTATTCTGGATACATATGTTGAAACTACAAACCATAATTCATTTGTTAGTTCATGTACTTTCCATATCAAACGACATACTGAAGTACCATCTCATTGGTATGAAAAAAAAATCTCTTATTTTCTTACAAAACGTTTGGAATTTTTCAAATGACCTTAATCTTTTGAATTAATATGGTTCTTTTAGTAGAGAACCATACTAATATAACACTTGAAAAAACGACTTAACTTAAAAGAAGTAAGTTTTCCCTTTGAACGTTTTTGTGTCATGAATATATTCTCTCCTTTTCTTTTTGCTCAAAGTTTTCCTTCGAAACCCAAGCTTTTCCCTAAAACTGAACACATTTGTATATCTTAGCATTTCAAATAGTAAATTGATAAACCTATCACCTATCCACACATAGACACTTACCATGTCATCTTATCTCATTAATTAAAACTTTATCTAATAACAAAGAATGATTGTTTTATACTAATAATAATTAATAAAATGTATTTAGAGAGGATGCGAAAACTAAATAATCAAACATTGTATTTGTAAAGTAAACTTGCATGCAGATGGAAATACATGTCTACTGAAGAATGAAAATCTAGAACGGTAATCTTTTTCTAAATCACGAAAAATAATTTATTTTTATTATTTTTGGCAGGTAACCGTTGAGATGATGTCAAAAGTATTCTCTTGGGTACTACTATGGAAATTTATGCTTGCTGACCTCTTTTAAAGCTAGAAATTACAACCTCTCAAAGACAATTGAAGAGGCTACAGAATACACGAGAGCGTCTGTATAGGAAGAGAATATTGACGATATAAAACACTAGCTGGAATATGTAAGATTCTATGTTCTCACTCTAGTCTACACTGATAGAAATGCAACATCATCTGAAAGGACGCTCAGTTTAACAAGAAGAAACATGAATATTTAACTTCTTTACTGCGCAATTCTTTTCTTGATTATATCAACATGTCGTCATACCATTTTGATTTCGTGTTGGGTTTTTTTTATCTTGTAATAATAGAGAAAACTAAATATTTGAATGCTAATCAACTTTCACAGTTCAAAGTGCTCATGGGTGATAGAGACAAGTTTATGTTCGAGAAAATTCGAAACTATCCGGAAAAAAGTTGTGGTAGTGGTTGGGATATATGTCTCACATGGACGGAATCGAATTAGTGTGGAAACAGGCAGAGGAGGATATGCTTCAAAAAATGAAAAATGCAGAGGAGGGTGATAATAAGCGACCTCTCTCATAAAAAATTAAAAAAAACAATAGGCGACATCATCGGAGAAAACAACGGTAGCCATGGTAACCTCATTCTCATCCTCGTTAATCTATTTATTCTTTCATTATTTTGTTGCATGCATTACTTGCATGATATTACACATAAACTTACCAGTCTCATGACTTTTAGGTTCTTGATATTCTTTCTTTGTCTTGGTCAGTTTAGAACGACTTTAAATAACGTTGTGGCGGAAATTTTGCAACAATTGTAGGTTATAAGAGCTACCCCTACCTTATATGCATATACATCTTATGATTCATATGACACATACTCTATCACTAATGGGATACTGTAGAGATAAGTGATTCAACAAGTTGAGTTTAGCTTATATATTTAACACCCTTCAAACAACTAACTAAGTCCCTGCCTTATGGGTTATGCTATCTTGACCATGTACCTTTCATTATTTGCATTTGTTGGGGTAAAACCCCAAGTCATACAGTAGTGCATTATTGTAATTGGTTGCGTTCTATCTTACAATTCATATATTTTATTATGGATAGTTATTGTTTGCCGAGTTTATTAGTTCTGCTTGATTTTCTGTTGACAGGTTAATACAGGGTAAAGTGGTTAGAGTGAAGACTAAATTTATGGGAGAATCTGGACTGGAACTTTTCATCTTTATAGAAACACATAAGTTTTTTGTTTTGTTCAATTTCATGCGCTACTTGTTGTAACCAAGGTGATATAATCAGCAATGTAATCAGTATAATTTGTATAGATTGTTCAAATGCTAAGGATGTTCCTCATCTGTCAAAACTACTAAATTTTTTCTCTTTTAATCTTTAATCATAATGACATTGAAACTCCATTTTCATTGATTCAACGATGAATTTTAATATGGGCGGGTGATAACATCATCGTGGATTCTCATTTCCCAAATGCATATTCTTCTAATGCTTGTGGACTGGAGATAATATAATGCTTGCAATCTATCTCAAAGGCATGCAATTTCTATGTACAGAGATGTAGATAAGACACAATAATCATCTGAGTATTCTCCTCAACTACTAATATTTTCTTCGTTTCCGGTCATATTCTAATCAACAGTTGTGTCTTCACGAAAACAAGAAATAACACTTGCATCTATACTTGAATCTGTGCGTACTTGACATTTTTTTTCTTTCTTCTCAATGGATCGCAACTAATCATTTTGACCTCTCCTACTTCACCACTAAATGTGAAATTCAGAAAGTCTATAGTCTTTCGCCAACAAAAATAAAGAAAAATGATTTTAGTCTGCCCACATTAAGGGTTAAATATTATTTCTTTGTTTAAATTAATTATTTTCTTTTGTTTGAAGATTTATAAAAACTTAACAGGGATAAAAGAAAGTTCCAAGTTGACAATAGAAAAAACCCAATTGATAGAAGAAGAATCTTTTAAAACTTTTAAGTGTTAGTTGTTTTGGGAGTGTTTTAATAAGTATTATTTGAGTATCTATAATATATTTTTTTAATTTGATTCTGGATACATATGTTGAAACTAGAAACCATAATTCATTTGTTAGTTCATGTACTTTTCATATCAAACGACACTGAAGTACCAGCTCATTGGTATGAAAAAAAAAATCTCTCTTTTGCTTACAAAACGTTTGAAAATTTTCGAATGACCTTAATCTTTTGAATTAATATGGTTCTTTTAATAGAGAACCATACTAATATAACATTTGAAAAACGACTTAGCTTAAAGAAGTAAGTTTTCCCTTTGAACGTTTTTGTGTCATGAATATATTCTCTCCTTTTCTTTTTGCTCAAAGTTTTCCTTCGAAACCCAAGCTTTTCCCTAAAACTGAACACATTTGTATATCTTAGCATTTCAAATAGTAAATTGATAAACCTATCACCTATCCACACATAGACACTTACCATGTCATCTTATCTCATTAATTAAAACTTTATCTAATAACAAAGAATGATTGTTTTATACTAATAATAATTAATAAAATGTATTTAGAGAGGATGCGAAAGCTGAATAATCAAACAATGTATTTGTAAAGTAAACTTGCGTGCAGATGGAAATACATGTCTACTGAAGAATGAAAATCTAGAGTTGTGACGAGTGCGTGAAGTATGTGCAATTTATGACATGCAGTAAGTAGAAACTATCCATGTTATCGTAATATATTACTATGTGCATAGATACAAACTTAATTATAAAAATATGTATCATATATTAAAAGCGAAATTAATATGAAAGTATTAGAAAAATATTAAAGAGGGATATATTACAGTAAAACCTCTATATAGGAATACTCTATATATAAAGGAATAAACTTTATATGTGAATACAAAGTTTAGTCCCAACCCCAACTTGACTGAATTAATCTTTGCAAAATTTACCTCTTTATAAGAATATTTTTAATCGGTCCCAAGAATAGTCTTATACAGAGGCTTTACTGTATATATATACATGTGGTGTTAACCTTCATTAATGTTATTTTTGGGTTCATGTTTTATATTATTTTTTGAAATTGCTCGAGTATCAATGTATCCAGAGTCTTCCATAATTTTGGATTCAGTTATTGGAAAAATCATCAAAAGGATGAATTAGGAATTCACAAAGAGTATTTAATATGGCAACACTTAACTGAATTATTTTCTATGGAAACCATCCATACCAGGTATGACTTTTACGCTTTGCAAGATCAAACGGATGATGATCTTAAAGAAACATGTAAGGATGAATTATACTCAAAGTTTAAGAATGCTTATTTTTATGTGGATGAAATTGATGTGAAATTTTCCTTCCACTTGATTTATTAGCTTAGGTATCGCAATAAGGGGTAAGCCATACTAACTTCTCTTTTTCTAAGCCTGATTCCCTGTGTTCGTCGTACTAATTGATACTCTTCTTTATCTTATTTTTATCCGGATAGAGGTGAGGAGGCATATCTTGATACATATAAGTATGTTGATGCTAGTGATGATGAGAAACAGAATGACCTCTTAGATGAACGTTATCTAGATGAATAAGAGCATGTTTGGTACAATTTTTAAAAACAGTTTTCAAAAATAGTTCTCCACTGTTTTAAAAACATACCCTTTTTTCCTTGTTTTCATTTTAAAAAAATTGTTTGGTAGGATAAAAACTGTTTTTGAAAACCAAGGAAAATCAACTAAATCAGATCAAATATAAAGACTCGTATAAGAGATAGTGATACTGGCCATGACTCACTTGCAATCATTCCCCCGATCTCTTACTTTGTTCTGAAAAGAAAAAGAAGGAACGAAAAAATAAAAAAGAGAAAACACAGAAAACAATAATTTGTGTTGATGGTTGTTTTCGGTTCAGGGTCAAAATCGTAAAACCATGCGTCGTCATCCTGCAAAGAGACTGAGCCATTCAAAAGTTATGAGTGTTCAGACCTCTTTACTTACATATGTATTGAGCAATTCAACATATTTATGAAATTTATCAAGAATGGTGCATGAAGCAACAATCCCAGATATTCTGTAAATTTTAACCTACTGCATTATTCACTAATGCATAGCCTGCCTAGTATTTTCCTATGCTATGTTCCCAGCCGAACTTTCAATATTTGCATGACATGACGATTAATGTTCACTCGCAGCGGAGTAGCATGAATCTCCCGAAGTGTCAATATTGAGACCTGCATGAAAACACTCACATAGGCTACACCACTCTCTGATAAAGAGATCAGCGGGTTTACATACTTTTTAATTAAAAGTTAGCGCGATCGAACGCGTTTAAATTCCTTAAGGAAAATCTAGACTGTTCATATCAGTCTTAAAAAATGATCACGGCCACACGATTTGGCCACACAATTAAACAAGCCTAGCCTACTCCTAGCGGAACTAGGCGATCATCATGATGACCACCGGCGGGCCCACTAACATCCCGACCGATCGGATTCCATCTAATACACACGCAATGCCTTTGAACGCTAACCCTAACATGGGTGATCGCGTTGTTGAAAGATGAGCTCAAATGAGCTAAGACCGACAAAAACGGTCTCAAAAACATTACAACCGCCCAACTTAGCTAGCCTAGTTGGACGGATTAGATATTCCTTCGAATGATTAAAGAGGTGCTGACGCGTTCACCGGTTACCCAGCTCCATACCTAGTTGATCGAACTACACATAGCAATCCAAGAGCGCGTCAAATCGTTTGACCAAAGTAGGGCGATCACGCGCTCTTTAAACCCTAAATTGAGTGAGCAGCATTACACAACTGCCTCAAATCAATCATGGCCGCCCATCTTCACCAGCCTAGTCGGACGACCTAGATCCAATTTCAAGAGGCCAACGAAATGCTTGCACACTCACCATCAACCCATCTGTGCATATACCTAATCGGTCTGTCCAAATCATTGTCAAACGCCACAAATCGTTTGGCTCAATGGTAGGGTGGACGCACGACTTCAAACCCTAAAATACAATCAACGGCAGCATACAACTGCCGAAAATCATCTCGTCCGTCCAACTTCGCTAGCTTGGTCGGACGGTTTAGATCGGATTCTAGATGGCCAACAGGGTGACGCCGTGATCACCGGCCACCCTCCTCCACAGGGAACGATCGTCCAAGTCATGACTCGTTCATAGGATCCCCAAGCGATCACCCAAAATAGGATGGTCGAGCTGTTTGCATAATCCAACGGCAGTACACAACTGCCGCAAACCATCTCTTCCATCCAACTTCGCTATCCTAGTCGGATGGTTTAGATTTATTTTTAGGAGGCCAACAGGGTAACGCTGTGATTATCTCCCACCCCTCCTCCACAGGGAGCGATCGACCAAGGTGTATCTCACCCATAGGGTTCTCAAACAATCACTCAAAGGTGGCCGGTCACGCTACCTTTCTTTAAGACGTTCAATTCGCGACTAATTTAAACGAACACTAAAACAACGATGTCTCCTGCACATCGATTATTTCCAGCTGCTTGTTTAAAAGCGATGTTTTATATACATCGATTATAAGCAATGTTTTATAAATATTGGTTTCATAAATAATTTATTATTTGACCTAAAAGCACTATGTGCTGCTATTAGCGGCGAGTCTCATGACTTCACCCATTTACTCGAGACATCAAACATGTCACAAACTGGGGGATGCTCACTGGGGTATTGGTCTGGAGGTTTACAGCATGCGGCGTGCAACGCGCCCATTACGAGAAAGTGTCAGGAGAGGACGGACGGTTTACAACAATGGGAGTAGTGGGTGAAAGTGTGACCAAGTTTTCTCTCGTAATGGAAACGTGGTGATCACCACTTTTTACACAACCCCACTTCTCCACTACTTAACTGCTTCCACTTCCTACGAGATCAGGGGTGCGCTCAATGACTTGTATAAATAGGATTTCAACCTATTTCAACATAGAACACAAGTGTTATCAACACCAGTATCCAGAAAACACCAAGAACTGATAGCTTACATTCTGCAAGCTAGTTTCACATTCTGATACAAGTCATAAAACAGCCACACCTTCATAATTCAAAATTCTGATCTCAGCACCTTCTTCGCTTCCCTCCCTAAGATCAACCCTCCTCCTTCACTTTGTGACCGAATTGAATCTGGAACGACCATTTCTTGGTTTAGGCCAGAGTCTTACAGATTGATCTCTCGAAACTAAAAGTACTCCCGTGTAGTGCATTTGTTTAGGGTTTGAATTTGTTTCTCATCAACACACCCAAATTTACCAAAAACAGCAGAATCAGTTTTTACCTCAAAACAACTGGCGACCACAGTGGGAGATTAATCTTTCGGTTGCGAAATCAATCTCAATTTTCATTTCAATCTTCCCAATTTAACAATGGTGTATCTTATGTCGGGATCAGCAACAAACCCCGATGTCGCTGGCACTGAAAACATCCCTGGCGTCAACATTCTTTCCGGTAACACCAACGTACCGCCTACCATCACGATCAACGCATCTTGTAGCACTACATCTTCTACCACCAACACCAGCGGCGCAGGAAACATCCCCTCCGGTGTGACACCTCCTGTCACTAGGGATAGAGCCGCTGCTGCTATTCCCAATGTTTCTTCGAGCGTAATACCTCCAGTTGTTGCCAGAGCTGTTGCCACTCCTCCATCAGGACGAGAGGCTGGAGGAACTAGAGGAAGCCAACCCCCTATTACCATTGTTGATTTTATGAAAAGACAAGAAGTTCTCGCTAAAGCCAAGACGGACATGGATACAACTCAGAAAGAGGTACTTACTTTCCTAAAGACACTAACAGAGCAGTTACCACAAGAGCCACGTCAACCCACAGAGCCAATAAGGAGTACTTTTTACACTCCTAGCGCAAGCACTTCAACAGGGAGAGCCTTTATAGATGAAGAAGTGCGTGTTGCTCCTGAACACTCATGGGGAAGGAATCAGCCGTCCAATTTCATCACACGTGAGGATCTGGAGCCACTTCTCCAAAATCGAGTGATAAGCACGTAAGTGTGACGCTTTTTCACCCATAACTACATTAGCTGGGACTCATTTTATCACTAATAAACTTGTTTTATGTCTTTTCTAGTAAATAAGCTCTTGTGAAGAATGTTGCTCGAAAAGTGGTGTTTTACTCCCCAGGAAAAATTACTAAAGACACCCCTCAAATGGATAAGGGGCACCCAGTTGATAAGGGGTAACCACCTGCTATTCGCACCCCTAGTCCGCATAAGGGGCATCCACCTCCTTCTTCATTTATAAAATACAGAATTGGCGGGAAACTTTGGAGCAGACGAACAGATATTGGATTCGATTTCTACTCGAGTTCTAGAGAGACTCAATCACTGAATTACATATGGATGGGTTTGTTAATGCAGGGTTATCAGGTCTACCAGAATTGATTAAATAGGGCCAGTTCATCGAGTTGGATTGAAACAAGGAAAATGCTGTTGAAAGTCCGAGACTTTCAGGCGAGAATTCGAACAAGATTTTTGTGGGTTTCTTAACGGATTTGGGTTGGTATACGCCTTTGAACGATAACAGGGATGGTAGTATGTTTTAAATCGACAAACATGGAGTTCCACACATGATTTCAGTAAACAGGGAAGGATATCTTTCATCTCGGCAAAATAGGGAATTTTTCTGATATATTTGGAAGTTACACGTAATTAAGGGAAGATATGTCTTCTGGGATTCTTTTGAGAAGATTTGGGAAGGTTGGAAACATCTAAAACGCGTAAGCAGAGAAGAAGAAGGAAATAAACACGAGACTTGAGGTGAAAGAAAGGAAAGAATAATCGAAGATTTCTTGGATATTTATTTGCCTGGTGATGTATATATAGGTTGTTTCGAATTCCAGAGAGATTGTCGAGAGTTTGGGGAAGATTTGGGAGGCTGCAGAGCCGAGAAGAAGAATTGCAGAGACGTTTCTCTGCTGGTGCAGGGAAGAAGAAGACAAAGAAAAAAGACCCACGTCTGAAAGTCGTTGGAAACTGTCGCATATAAGCGGCATTTTGCAAAACCTTTCTAGCGACCGCGGAACAGTGCCAACAACATTTCTCTTATATCGTTTTTTGCAACAGTGATTATGCGACACTTTTTTATGCGTCACAAAATCCTGTTTTTAATAATTTGCACTCCTTTCATCATTTGTAAACCACTTTTGAGCATAAATATATATTTTGAGAGCATTTTCGACATGATGAGCTAAACCCCAACACTGGGGCGATGGAGGAAGCCTTATTTCACACTTGGGTAATTATTTTTAATTCTTTTCATGACTTTTGCACTAATTTTAATTGAAATTATGATTTGAATTAATTAGTTGTCATTTGATTAGATGAGTCATGCTTAGCTTAGGTGATTTGATGTCCCATGCTTAACATTTACATCTAATATTTTGAGAATTTATCTTGGAAAAAATAAGAGTCACTTTATTTTATATATTTATTGAGCTATAATTGTTAAAAGAATTATTATTCGAACCTTAAGAAATGAATTTGGTGGGATCCTAAGCCATGGTACCTCTCACACCATTTGTTAATAGTTTTTGCATATACTTTTATTAAATCTAGAAACTCGGTTCTCAACAAGTCCGAGAGTTCGAATCCTTATTTACTACAACCACAATTAAAAATACCATCAATTTTTGGCGCCGCTGCCGGGGATTTGTTTTTAGATTTAGAGTTTTTAGATTTTTTTTTTCTTTGTTCTTTTTTACGTTTCTTGGGTATTTGTATTTTTGTTACAGGTTTTGAATCAAAAAGTAATTGGAGACGAAAGACCGGGAGGATTAAAAGCTAGACAAAGCGAAAAGAACGGAGAAAAGACGAAGATATTTTTTTTTAAATTAGATTTTATTTTTAGAAATTGTAAATAGGACTTTATTTTTGGACATTTTTATTTTTATTTTTGGGACATTGGACTTTGGACTTTAATTAATTAATTAATTTATTTTTAAAACCCTACGGAAGGGTAATTAAACACAAAACTGTTTGCAGGGAAGGACGACGATTACGATATCGTTTCGGCCCCTCGGGTTCGTTCACTGACACAGGAGTCAATGGCCCGAGTCAACTATAACCGGTTCATCCCCCGTCTGGTACGGGAGGTAAGCTTCTAAACACCCGTGAATCACCTGTCAGTGGGTTTACTGTCTTCCTTAAGGTGCATATATGTTGAGGCTTTGAATACGGATTTTAATTTCCTAGTAAAGGGAAAGGCCAGGCCATACAAGATAAGGGTTCGGATTTCATAACCGTTCTCTTCTTGCCCGTCTTAAAAAAACGATACCTAACGCGAACCTAAGCCTTAAAATATTGACTAGAACGAGACCGATAGGGTAATGAGCTTAATAGGAAAGTCGTTCAAAAGGATCGTATTGGTTATCTTGTTAGCCTAACTCAAAGTTCAGGAAGATTACTGTAAGTCGATTAGAGCCGCCTTGTAATCCAGGGAAGCGTTGCCAAAGAGGTGGGGGTATCAAATATCCTCTAAGCTTCCACTACTTCTCTTCGACTAACTTTATTCGGATCGTTCTAGAGAGGTTTGCTAAAACTATACCTGGTTGCCTCTTGGAAGGATAGAAGCTGGTCTAGAAATAATATAAGGGAGCCATCATGCTTGTTGTTTGCTAGATTTTATAGGTTTTATTTGGTCGAGGCAGCCTTGTTTGTGATTGTGTAGAATTCCCTTGCAATTAAGAATGTCGAACTGGTATGATAGAAGCCAATACAATGAGTATCGACCTGAATTTGAATATGGACATCATCATTTTTATGACCATGGTGGGAATAGTAGTTGGGAACGCCAACCTTTTCAAGGTTATGGTTCATACCATGGTGAGCCCAATTACTATCCACACGCGAATTGGTCTTACGAGCAAGAAAATCAGGAACATTATAGTACTAGTTACTCGTCTTTGGAAAATACATTCAAAACTAGTCCTTATTATGATATTTCTGAACCTGTTCCATCTCTAGAAGAGACCCACAAACGGATTAAAAGGACGTATAAACTTTTAGTTGCAATGAAAAGTTCACCTCTAGGAGATTCCCTCGAGCAATTAACTGAGATGCAACCTGGAACGTATTATGATCCTTCTGGTCCTAAGTTTTCTTTAGAAGAGTCTCTCAATAGGTTAGCTGAGTCAAAATGTAATACTGAGATGATAACAAAGATTGGTGAACGTATAAGTGCTATTCTCAGTGAAATTCATGCATGTCTAGAGGCAGAAAATGAACAGTTAGCTGCTAATGTTGCCCAAGATGAACTAAATTTCCAAAATAGTGTTTCCAATTTTACCCTTGATATCAATGGTGAATATTTGCCTAATTTAGAGGACGAGGTTAGAATAAAAGACACTACTTGTTTAGATAAGGTTCAATCATCTTCGTACTATTATGATGATGAGGATAGTAGTAATGAAAAATCTGAAATTTGTAGGCATAGTGATCAGGAATCTATTAATCCAATTGAGCTTTATAATGATTATATTATTTCTAGTTCAAATCCAAATAATTTTAATGATTATTCACCTATTCAAAAGGACGAGGATTTGACTAGGGATACCACCGTTTTGGACAATGTAGTATTTCCTTTTGATTACGAAACCGATAGTGGTTTAGAGGAACTAGTTTATTCAAAAAATGTTGTACTAGAGTCTAGGGACTTAGAAAAAATAGTCTTAGCCGAAGAAAATGAACTCGTAGAGATGAGTGAGGATGAACAAGACTTAGAAGAATCAATTGACCATTTTCAGGACTTAGAAATTAGGGAAGTTGTGACTAGTATAGCTAGAGAACTCTAAGTTTGGGGGTGATTATAACTTTCCTAGTTCCTTACCTTTAACTCTCAGAAAGTCCCCTCACTTAGGACTTGATATCTGTGCCTCGACCATTTTACAAGATTACCTTCATACTCGTTTTCCTGAACCCAATGTCCATGAAGAAGTTCAGTTAGTAGAAACCCATCCTATGGTTGATGTGGTTTACCTAGGCTATGATACCAAAATCGACTTTGTTTTCCCACCAAACAGTTTTACTCCAAATGTGGGAATGTATAGATTTCAAATGTGTCACTTATTAAGTTATGAGACTAAGCCTAAGTACTTTAGGTTAATAGAATCAACACATTTACTTAAGAATGGCCACTATTCTCATTGTGGCCAAATTTATAAGTCAAATCTTATTGACTTATTGGATCCTCAATTATTTTAGTTATTCTTATGTGCTCCTATGTTCTTAGTCGAGTTTTTCCAGAATCTAAAACCTAATAATTTGGATCTCACTTATGAGGAAATGCATCCAATGAAAATATTTTATTTAGACCCTTTCATAGAACCTGAACCTGAACCACAATTAGACATAGGTATTTTAATCAGGAAACTAGATAAGGGCATGCTATTCTTGTTCACTTTCTTGGTTTATTGCAGTTTCTGTTGGTCAACTCAATTTAGTTTTCAAGACCCACAGTTGTTCCGACTGTTATTTTATGATTCGAGTGACTAATCCTTTCCTAGTCTTGCTGAAGACTTTAAACTTAGCGCTTGCTGGGAGTTAACCCATGTGTTTGGTACTCTGGTAATATCCTTCCTAACTTCCTTTAAGTAGTAACAGTTTCTCCGTGTTCATGTTTTTAATTTCATCTTTATAACATTGAGGACAATGTTAGATTTAAGTGTGGGGGAGTGATTAACTTTTTGTTTATTTTTGTAGGAGTTTCCTCATCATATTATGACCAGCGGGTCACCATGAAAATAAAAATAAAAACTTAAAAAAAATGATGATGATCAGCTGTTGAGCGGGTCTATTGTAGGGCATTTTCTTATGATCAGCTGTTGAGCGGGTCTATTATTTTGTTTTCTTATCATATTATGACCAACTGTGGAGCGGGTCTATTGTAGGTTTGTAGGTATATTATGACCAACTGTAGAGCGGGTCTTAAAAAAAATATTATTATGATGACAAGCTGTGGAGCGGGTTTATTCTTTTTCTTATCATTTTATGACCAGCTGTGTGATAGACGCATTATTTTGTCTAATATGTCTCAATTGTATATATTGTTAGTGTTCGATTTTGTATTTATTTTGTTCTTTTATGTCTTTGTAGGTATTTTTAAAGAAATAAGCTCTTGCGGCGAAATTGGCTCGAAAAGTGGTGTTTTACACCCCAGCAAAATTACTAAAGGCACCCTCAAAATGGATAAGGGCGCCCCCAAGGCAGCCGAGCTGATAAAGACACTTGCAATTTGGATATGGGCACCACCTACTTCTTTCTTTAAAAAAAAGAATATTGGCGGGAAATTTGGTTTCAACAGTCAAGGATTTATGATCTTTAAGATAAGAATATCTTATTGCCTTATAAACAGGAAGTTTTGAAGGAAAAGGAAGTTATCTTGTATTAAACAAGAAAGATATCTTTAGAAAATTTTATCTTGGATTTTATTCCTCGAATTAAAGAAGATATGGGTTTAGTAAAGAAATATAGAGAATTCCTGAAAATATTTTTAATTAAAAAGCAGAAGATTTTGGAGTTATGGAAGAATATATTTGAGTAATGTGTATTTGTGTGTATAAATAGAGAGCTAGAGAGCACATTTGAGGGGGGAGTTTTTGGAGAGGTTTAGAGCACTAGAGAAGCAAAGAAAATCAAATCTCTTTTCTTCCTTTTAATCAACATTTGAGCTATAAATAAATCTTTTGAGCGTGTTTTCATCATGATGAGCTAAACCCAATCCTTGGGGCGATGGAGGAAGCCGTTGTTTCGGTAAAAGTGTTATATTTATATTTTTAATTAATTATAACAACTCTATTATGATTTTTGCATTGAATTAAGAATTGGTAATATGATTTTGATTAGTTAGCTGTATTTTCTCTTGATAGAGCATGCTTGCTTTAGGGTCTTGATGTTCTATGCTTGGATTAACAGTTATTCTTTTGAAAACCTACATGTCTAGGTAAGACTATTAGAATCAAATTAAACATTGGGTTGTATAATTATTATTTTATTAAAATCACTAATACCGGCCAATGGTGGAATCCTAACCCCACTTTCTCCAAAATATTCTCATCACCTTTTTATTTGAGTTTAGTATTTTCATTTATAAAATTTAAATCTAAAAAAATCTGCTTTCACAAGTCTTAACGAACCTACTACTACAACATCATTGTAAAAATTACATCACTGTGGAGCGGGTCAATTTTCTGTTTTGCTCGAGGACTAGCAAAATGTATGTGTGGGGGAATTTGATAAGTACGTAAGTGTTACGCTTTTTCACCCATAACTACATTAGCTGGGACTCATTTTATCACTAATAAACTTGTTTTATTTCTTTTCTAGTAAATAAGCTCTCGTGAAGAATGTTTCTCGAAAAGTGGTGTTTTACTCCCCAGAAAAAATTACTAAAGACACCCCTCAAAATGATAAGTGGCACCCAGTTGATAAGGGGTAACCACCTGCTATTCGCACCCCTAGTCCGGATAAGGGGCATCCACCTCCTTCTTCATTTCAAAAATACAGAATTGGCGGGAAACTTTGGAACAGACGAACATATATTGGATTCTATTTCTACTCAAGTTCTAGAGAGACTCAATCACTGAATTACATATGGATGGGTTCGTTAATGCAGGGTTATCAGGTCTACCAGAATTAATTAAATAGGGCCAGTTCATCGAGTTGGATTGAAACAAGGAAAATGCTGTTGAAAGTCCGAGACTTTCAGGCGAGAATTCGAACAAGATTTTTGTGGGTTTCTTAACGGATTTTGGTTGGTCTAGGCCCTTTGAACGATAACAGGGATGGTAGTATGTTTTAAATCGACAAACATGGAGTTCTACACATGATTTCGGTAAACAGGGAAGGATATCTTTCATCTCGGCAAAAGAGGGAATTTTTCTGATATATTTGGAAGTTACGCGTAGTTAAGGGAAGATATGTCTTCTGGGATTCTTTTGAGAAGATTTGGGAAGGTTGGAAACATCTAAAACGCGTAAGCAGAGAAGAAGAAGGAAATAAACACGAGACTTGAGGTGAAAGAAAAGAAAGAATAATCGAAGATTTCTTGGATATTTATTTGCCTTGTGATGTATATATAGGTTGTTTCGAATTCCAAAGAGATTGTCGAGAGTTTGGGGAAGATTTGGGAGGCTGCAGAGCTGAGAAGAAGAATTGCAGAGACGTTTCTCTGCTGGTGCAGGGAAGATGAAGACGAAGAACAAAGACCCGCGTCTGAAAGTCGTTGGAAACTGTCGCATATAAGCGGCAGTTTGCAAAACCTTTCTAGCAACTTCGGAACAGTGCCAACAACATTGCTCTTGTATCGTTTTTTGCAACAGTGATTATGCAACACTTTTTTATGCGTCACAAAATCCTGTTTTTAATCATTTGCACTCCTTTCATCATTTGTAAACCACTTTTGAGCATAAATATATATTTTGAGAGCATTTTCGACATGATGAGCTAAACCCCAACACTGGGGCGATGGAGGAAGCCTTATTTCACACTTGGGTAATTATTTTTAATTCTTTTCATGACTTTTGCACTCAACAACATTCACATCATTAGAGCTCGTCTCCATTATAACAACATTTTCATACAACAAGAGTATGAAGAATAGAATAAAGAGAAGTTAAGAAAAAAAGAGCGAGGAAGAAAAGCAGGTATGGGTAAATGCAAAAAAGTAAGGAGTTTGACCCCTCTTTTGCTTGCCAACCATACATAACTCTCCTGTAATCCTATTTGTATGTTAGTTCATGAAGCTCTAATTAATTGGAGTGTTAATTGTGATCTAATATGTATCGTTCAATCATTTAAATATCAAAAATATTTGTCCGACTAATCAAGTGTTGTCTATAAGTTTTTTAAAAAATAGCATTAAATTGTTGGTACTTTAAATACTTTTAGCATACTTAACGGAAGCAAGAAATCACTGCAAGAATCCTTTCAAGTTTCAATATCATATTTCAGGTATAATAATGGCCTATCTCTTCCATAAATTATGTAGTCATGCGGGAACGGGATGATTTTCCATCTTGTAGTAACACCGCGACTACTATTGTTACGTTAAGATTTGCGTTTAATTATTAATCGGCCAAGTGGGTTAAATCAAAGTGTGGGTATAAAGCGGAATTCCTTCCCATATTATACCCATTTTGAAAAATAATAATTGATACATTAACCTCCATTTTTTTTGAGCTAATCTGCAGGTTAATTATTTAATTTCGAAATTTCATCCAAATTTCGAAATTTCATCCAAATTTCGAAATTTCATCCAAATTTCGAATTTGAACGCGGACTTAATTTAGATATAAATTAATGATCTATGGTTGAATTAAAGGATTTGTCCTCAAATCCTTGTAGATTACCGAATTAAATTTGGTGTTAGATCAATTCTAAATTTAGAACTGGCCATAAATTCCTTTCTATCACACCAGGAACAGCTCTAAAAATTCTAGTAATTAAGTCTATCGTCGACCTAGACTTTAGATGATCTTTATCATGTTTATGATTGCCCTTAATCCTTTACTATCATGAATAATCTTGAGTCAAACTAGACTCTTAATAAATTTAGGAGTTGGCCAAAGCCCCCTAGACACCTAAAATAATAAGAGTTGACATAAACTCTTGATCTCTAAATCCATAGTAAAAGCTTCGCCCGGCTTATAACTATGTCTCTATTCTAAATAGATCATGCATGAAAATCTATTCTCAATTTCCAGTTTATGATATCACAAGCCTTCTTATGTAAGTTTTGGTAAAATAATATTTATTGAGATATAATTGTTAAAAGAATTATTATTTGAACCTTAAGAAATGAATTTGGTGGGATCCTAAGCCCTGGTACCTCTCACACCATTTGTTAATAGTTTTTGCATATACTTTTATTAAATCTAGAAACTCGGTTCTCAACAAGTCCGAGAGTTCGAATCCTTATTTACTACAACCACAATTAAAAATACCATCATCGAGGCAAAGAAAACCCGGTGGACATGCACCAGTATCAACCTCCGTATCCTCCTGATGTGCAAAAAGTTCCTCTCCCAAGAGGATACTCCTCCCCTCAGTTCTCACTCTATGATGGCACTGGTAACGCTCGTGAACATATCTCTCGTTTTCTTGAATCTTTGGGAGAACACGAATACAATCATGTCCTCCACCTAAAAGAATTTTCAAAGTCGCTTACTAGAAGAGCGTACACCTGGTACGACAACATCGTGCCAAACAGCATATCCAACTGGTGTGAGATGGTCACTGCTTTCTATAAGAAATATTTCTTCGTGTCTTAGCAAATCACTTTCTCCGACTTGGGGAGGATGTTCCAACGAAACAATGAGCATCCAAATGATTATGTCAAGAGATTCAGGATTCAAGCGCTGGATTGTCACGATCCAAACGTGACTGAACAACAGTTGGTAGAGTCATGCATTAACGGCATGGTGCCCATATATCACGCTCTACTGGAGAACTTGCGTTTCCAAACCTTTTCTGAACTTAATTAAGCCGCCAAGCGTTCGGCCACGACAGCACCGGCATTACTGGAAAGGACCAGATCAACCAGAAATAAAGATGCACGTGAGACTCGAGGAAGCATATGCCTCATCAACAAACAATACAATATAGGACCCTCTGGAAGTGTAGTGGGAGAAGGAGGAAAGAGAAAAACTCCAGCGACGGAACAACAACCAAAATGTGCAGCACCAGCGCATCAGACGGCCTTATCCCGGAAGGCCGCGGCTAAGACTCCTGCGCAACAACAAGAAACTGAGAATGCTGCTCCAAACTTCCCATTCCCGATTGAGGAAGTAATCGATCTCCTGGAAGCATGGATTCAAGATGATGCCATCAAGCTACCTCCTAGCAGGCGCCCACCAACTGAGGAAGAAATGGCGAATCCTAAATATTGTCTCTACCACAGGTTCGTCAATCATCCAACCAATTAATGCAACAAATTTAAGTGAATCTTTAAAGAAAAGGTAGATGCTGGAGAACTTCAACTAGGCACTGAGGGAGTTCACAGAGACCCTCTCCCAGTCAGAAGCTGAACACTTTCTAGGGACTCTGCTCACAAGACCATGCAATCTATGATGGAGCATGTATGTGAAATTCTTTATTTCTCCAAGGAACAACGTCAAGATATATTTGCAGCTCTCAATCGCATTGTGTCAGGTAAGCGGTTATTTTCAGTCGGAGAAGCTACTCCTAAGCCCCAATCTCTCTTAGGAGGCGCTGTTGGAAAATGCAACTGGGGACTGCTGACCACTGACCACTGCCCACTTGAAGGGTGTCGAGTTTGATATTATGCTGATTGATGCATCCTCTGACTTCAACGTTGTCACCATCAAGACTCTAAAAGCTGCAAAGATCCCAAAACAGGAAGCCGTTCACTATCCAACCATGATCAAAAACTCGGAAAGGGAGTCTAGAGACGCTTATGGATACATCAATTTCGAAATCAAGGTGGGAGATGCTCTAACGCACGCCAAATTTCATATTTTCAAAGAATGCCCAAATTATGATATGGTTCTGGGGCGCTCGTGGGTGCATAGCAATAAAGCAAAGCTGGGAGTATGTCCTTTACCAGTGTCTATACCCGAAAGGATTTCCAACAAGCCATCCAACCCTGAGGATTATTTGCTGCCGTATCAACAACTTGCCAATGTGACCCAATTGTCTGGAGAGAGCCCGGCGATGTACATTCGTAGATTCCGAACCCAAGTAAGTCTTATTGAACAACCCTCTATGAAATCAGTCGATCCTCCTTCTGTCAAGGGACGAGGACTTGACACGATCATCAACCCAGCCGTCACTAGGAGATGTGAATGAGGTGTTGGGCCTTTCAAATATTTTATTAAAAATTTAGAAGATGTCACAGTCAAAGATGGGGAATCGAAGAATCAAGTAACGGTGCAACGCCCAAATCCATTTCAAGTTGGAGATATAGTAGCAAGGGTTGCTGCCCAACCTGCTCCGCCAAATTCCCCAGAAGATGAGCCGTACCTAGTAGTAGAAATTATCTTGGGAGGATACTGCAAACTTATCAACGCTGACAAGCTAGAAGGCGTACACGCCAGGTGGCTTAAACCTTTCAATACCTAAGGCGACACGTCGCCTTTTTCTTTAGCATTTCCCCTTTTCACGCGATATTTGTAATTACTCCAAAATGACTGCACTGCTTGCATTCATAATTAGGATTTCATTTTATCAGTTAATCGAAATATCATTTCCTCACAAAACCATTACCCATCAGTTCAAAACAAAAAAAAATCAAACCATGAAATAAACACCTTACATCTTTCAGTAAATACCTAAGAGGGGAATATGTAAAGGGAAAATAAAGAACAAGATATTCAAGGGAAATCGGCAAGCAGCAACAGATTCTCCTTGGAAGGCATCGTATCCCGAAGAGAAGCTTGCTTCAACAGACGGTTTCTCAATCACCACCTCTTTTGACCGATGTGATCCCTAGAGGAGTTTCTGTCCACTTCAATATGCAATTTTCGGATTTTGAAAATCATTTCACGGACCGTGAAGCAACGAATCTGAAGGTGGCGCACGTACCCAGTAACACTCCCAGTTCACAATTGCTTCTTCAAAAATCACATTGCACATGTCGTCAATTGAAGATAAGGCCTCTCTCATCCATTTAGCCCACAATATGCGGCTTATTGGGTCTCTAGATTCGTGGAAATGCTCCCATGCTTCTACATATCTAGCCGGCACGCCACAAATCTTCAAGAAACGTGCAATCTGCGAGAGGGATATCAAACAGAAGGTTGGTCGAGCCATAATTGTTATTTTTCCCTATTCTAAATTGTTGTTACTAGCGTTACATGTGTGGAAATATTATTGTGGAAGAGACACCTCTTCCCATGAGAAGAAAACACAGACTTGCCAGCCATTACTATTTGTGTGATGTCTTCCTCTCCGCCATGCCGCCTCAATAGAATGGGAAGAGATCAGATTGCAAAATCGCGTTTTAGGAATGAATATCATGAACACAGACTACCGAAGAGCGCTACATCTAAAGTTTCAAGATATTGCGAGATATTTCTAAGAATTTGGATTTCTTAGTCGGGAGATTTCATTCATTCATCCAACTGGAAACATAAAATCATGAAAACAGCATGAATGAAGGATTATTATTTGATGAAGCCCTAGATCCAGCCGCATGAAACGAAAGACTACTAAACATCAAAGAAGTATCATCAACGCCAGGGTCAATGGCGCCTTCACTAGAACCTTCTCCAGAATCCGCTTCAACATCCTCTCCAGAAGCCGCTTCAACATCCTCTTCGGAAGATGCATCAACGTTCTCTTTGGGAACTGCTTCAACATCTTCCTTGAAAGCTGCACCAACATTCACTTCGGAGCCCGCTTCAACATCTTCTCCAGATGCCACTCCTCTTATACACTCTTCGGAAGTTTCCCCGACATTCTTTTTAAAAACTGCTTCAACAGCCTTTTGAGGGTATTCCGGTTCGTCCACGTCAGAGTCGAGGATTATGACGCTGTCATGAATAGGGTGTTCATGTTTATCCAGGAGTTCACGTTTGCCCGAGAACTGCTCATGCTCCACCCTCCGGAACTTTATCCAGGAAGCAAACCTTTCAGTCCTAGCACTTGTTGGCTGAGATGCTTCATCGCGCCTCCAATTTTCCTCCATGCCAACCGAAACCAGGAAAACTTGGACACGCTCTCATACGATGCTCAGATGTACAAGGGACTTGGAATGCAGTTTGAGATGCCAACCAACCATCTGCCTGATCTACCTTGGCCAATTGACATCATGCTAGGGGAACGCTCATCTGGACGCATCGTTCCATGTTCCAAGGACAAGCCGACCCACCTCTCCTGGTAACATCTGTCTACTTTGCCTCATAAGTTTTATCTTTATTTATCACCATCTAGTTCTTACCCCGCAACAATGTCACTGTTACGTACTAAGCAGGGTTTGAATTCATTTCTCATCAACACACCCAAATTTACCAAAAACAGCAGAATCGGTTTTTACCCCAAAACAATTTGTTGTTTCCATTTTTTTGTTTTCAAAAACAGAAAACAAAAAGAAAATATTTTCTAAAAATGTCCCTACCAAACGTGTTTTCTCCTGTTTTATGTTTTCTCTGTTTTTGAAAACTGTACCAAACAGGCTCTAAACCTCCTAGTTTTGCCGAGCTAGCCTACTGTCAGCCCAATATCCCATTTGTAATACTTTCAAGTGTAATGTCCAGATTATCACAATGATCGTTGTATAATCAATTTTCAATATTTGGCAATAAATAAATAAATAAAAAATTTCAATTTACCGTAGAACAACTCGTCATATTACATATAACTTCATCTTCAACTACAGAAAGCTCTTAAACTACAGTAAATAAAAGTTTTCCCCCACTTTCCAATTGTTTTTTTTTTATCTTCAGAACTATCTAATCCTATTCTAGCGAAACTCTTTTAATTTGTGTTTTAATTTCTTATCTTTCCCCAAAATGTGAAAGTTCATTCTCGCTGTACTTAGAATCATATCTCCGACGTCACTGTCTCCAATAAAGACACCTCTCAGAAACATGTAAATTGCCCAAAGTCAATCACATGTGACGTAGGATTGGTTTTGCTAAGACGTCATGGTTTGTCAAATTCTAATTTTTAAGGCCTCATTTCCTTTTCAGGTTCAGCAGATGTGAATGTTGGTACTTTCAAAAATGAGATTTGATTTATTTCTTAAGATAAGTGTCATTTGGAGGGATTAAACAAGTTAACCAGATTGAGTAATTTTTTTTTACCAGATTCGGATACTGAAGAGTACCACCAAATGATAGCTTGTTGATCTAAATACTAGTCTATAATAAAGTCTATCAAGAGATAAACTAGATCTAGTCGAATCCCAACAGATCAAGTTTGTGCATGAATCAAATCACAAAGATATAAAACTAATAAGAAAAGTCTTCTTGTCTTTAATCTTCAAAAGTTTTTTGTACCTGCACAATAACAAACTTGAATCCTGACTTATGATAGATCACGCACAGAACGGAGTCTGTTAACAATAGATGATCATAGGTCAATGTTAAACTCTTGATCTATTTTGAGTGACCTTATGTCAGAAGAGAAGGCTCTCAAGAATATTCAAACTAGGTGGAAATCAAGAGATAACCACCGTTAGTCAATCAAATCAATAATTGAAAACTAAAATAACAATGCAACTCTAGTTTCCCACTAACAGTCTTAGTAGACGCGTCTTGATCCCAAAGAAATCTATATACTAGCGGACGTAAAAAGATTTCGTATAATTAGGTTACTCTCCTCTCCGAGTTGCATTATGAGAATACTATTAGTCGGCTACAACAGAAACAACAAAGATGAAGTTTTCCTGGATCAGGATAACTTTGTAAGAAGAAAAAATTCATTACTTATAGACCAAGGTAGTTTGGACACCAAGGAATTTCCATAACCGAAGATATTATAAAGATATGTAATAAAGCACCTAAATTCGGTTTTATAAATTCCAACCAATATCCAATTGTATATCCAAAATCTTCATGGACAACTCAATATTAGCTAGAAATTAACTAATATATATTTTCAGAGATATGTTTTGGTTCCTGGTAAAACAAAATATATTAACTTCGAAAATCTCAAAAATATTTCTACTATTTCGGTTTGGGATCTCACTTTGAGTATCAAGGAGCAATTAAGAAATAATATTTCAGCATATATTCAAATTACTCACTATGTTGACATCTTGAATTTTCCTATTTTGCAAACCCAATTTCCAAATCACACAAACCCTGAAGTGTACTTGACTTATAGAAATTAATTTTGCCTATTGGGACCTGGTTCTACCATGACTCATAAAGCAAGTTAGGATCGGTTTTACCTTGACTGTCAATATAGGTAGGGATCCGTTCTGCTTTGACTCCCAACATAAGCTAGGATCGGTTTTATCTTGATTCCCTATGTAGGTTAGGTTTGGTCCATACTTAAGATCTTCAATGAAACCGAGACCATCAATCCTTTTGATTTCCTTTCGTCTACGAAGCAAGTTCGTACGTCTACTTCCTTAAACTCATGTAATTAAACATAGTTTTCTAGGTATGAAATCAAACCTATGTTCACTACACAATCTAGTAACGAGTTACAAAGATTATGTTGATGTCGCAATTACGTAATTCAAAAGATAAACATTCTACTTTGTAATTCAATATACCAATATAAATCACTTATCACTATTGATATATTGTTTCTTGAAACTTTGATCACAATATGATGATCAAGTCTATTATACAAGAGTTTCATATATATATATATAACTTCGCGTGTTATGTTTTCAATTAGAAACGACTTGAAAGCTTATGATATAGAAATGTAAACAAGTCAAGTCATGTATTACTTACCTCAAGTGGAAGGATGATGTTATCATCGTTTTCAATATGCCTTCGGAACCTTCAGGTCTTCAGAGTAATACTTGTGTGTATCAACATTTCTAGACTTCCTAGTCTAACCTAATGAAGTTGACTCTAGTAATCTAAACAAGCGACTTATGAGTTTTGATACTAAAATATGACAACTAACCTTGACATATCACCGCTTCGTGGGTTCTACCGAGCAATGCTCTATAAATGAATATTTGAACATGTGTCCAAAATCTTATTTATTTATTGTTCAAAGATATTCCTTTATACTCAAGATGAGATCTCGAACCCAAATATTTGAGAATCTTTTAATTACTAGGTTCTCGAATTTATATGTCTTTGCTTTCCCAGTAAGTAAAGCATATCTGTGGAGAATATATTAGTAAAAGATACTTGTATGCTAGATAATATTGAGTTGTCATCCATGAGAGATTTCGATATATAAGTTGGATATTAGTTGGAATCAGACAAAACCGATAATTGACATTTATTGCATATCTTTTGATATTTTCGATTATGGAAATTTCTTGGTGTCCAATCCATCTCGGTCTATAAATAGTGATGTTAGTTCTTCTTACAAACTTATCCCAGTACACGCACTTCATTTAGTAGTCATTGTGATTACCGACTAATAGTATTATTCGTAATACTATCTTGGAGAGGAAAGTAACCTAATTATGAGAAATCTCTTACGTTCGCTCTTTAAAGACTTCTGTGGGACCAAGAAGCGTTAAGAATAATAAATAAATAAATAAATAAAAATACCGTTAATAGGAAACTAGAATTGATTATTGATTTGTTATTTTAGTTTTCAATAATTAATTTGATTGACTACCGGTAGTTGAACCTTGATTGCACCTAGTTTGTTTATCCTGTGATCATTCTCTTAAGATATAAGGTCACCCGAACTTTTATTAAAGTTCAAATCTGTTTTTAGATCTGAAGATAGGCATGTTATCATCCATTTTTAACAGACTATGTTTTGTGCGTGATTGATCATAAGGGAACCAAGTTATTGTGTAGGTACATTGAAGACCATAGATTTGAAGATCGTGCACACTTGATTGGCTGGGATCTAACAATTTAGTTTATCTTTGATAGACATCCATAACTTGTTGTATAGATCGACACTCTATCATTTGGTGGTTTTCTTCAGGATCTGAATCTGGTAGGTTAAGCTAAGATCTAATTATCTTGATAATCTAGATCCTAGTTGATTTGATTCAATACAAAGGAGTTTATTAGATTAAACAGAAGAGCCTTTGTATGACTTAACATATATCTTTGATTTAGTTCTTGAGATTTAAAGCGGCTACCGAATATAGTTTAGTCCTTTACTGTTTCGGAATACGATCCAAAGAAATAGAGTGTTGAAAGTCTTCACAACGGCTGAATCAACTTAAGATAGTGGACTCTATCTTAGGATTCACGCGTATTGACCAAATTGGTAGTAGGCGTAGGGATACTGTAGGAACTAGGTAACTTGGAGTAGGTAGTAACTAGGTAACTTGTAGGAACTAGGGATACTGTAGGAACAAGTTTACTTGGTCTCAACTATACGAAGTAGGTAGTAATCTTTGTATAACAGCTTGATTCTGAGAGTATTCAAAACTGGACTAGGTGTCAGGGTTTTTCTGCATTTGTAGTTTCCTCGTTAAAATATTGTATCGTGTTTTTTACTTTACTTCTGCATTATTTAGCTTGTCTTTATAACTAAACTAAACACACTTGTACTACCAATTTTTTGAACTTGTCAATTGATAAAGACGAATATCAATTTTGCTAAGAAAAAAATGAGCTTGATTGGAAGGTGTAAAAAAGTGATAGGAGAAACAATCAATTTTATGATCCTATTAAATGAAGAAAAATAACTTGATTGAAGGGTATAACAAAAAAATATGAGCAACTATCAATAATCAAAATCATTTTATTAGGAAAACACAAAAAGTTTGATCGAATGATATTACCAAAAGATAGGGGTATGGGGAAACTATAGATAATCAATATCATTTTGTCAAGGAAAATAAAAACTTGGTCTCAGAGTAGGACAAAAAATTAAGTATGGCCAACTATATATCAATCTTTACATCCTATTGTATAAAGAAAAATAACCTAATAGGAGGGTATAACGAAAAGATACGGATGACTATCAGTAATTAATATCATCCTATTATATGCACTTTATCAATTCATATGGGTAATTTTCAATTTTGTTAACAGAAAAATGAGTTTATTTGGAAGGTATAACAAAAATAGAGTCGGCCGTGAGGCAAGTTTGTCAAGACTTTGTCTTTGGGCATCAAGGCATGTTAGGGCAACAAATTAGGTAAATTCCAGAAAGGCTTTTAACCTTTTTTAGAAAAAAAAATCTTTCCATATCAAAACCAAATATATTTCTATATGGTTGCGATAATCTATCTCAACTTAAATAATCCTAAATGTAAACTTATATTTAGTGTTGCCCATTTTACTTGTGATTTTAGTTTGATTATTTTATATCATATTTTACTTTGGGTTTGTATATTTTTATTTATGGGTTTATGTGAAGCTTTCGAACGAGGATTTGGTGGTTTTTTTGTAGGTCCAATTTTAGGCATTTCTTATTGAGTTTTTGGGTTCATATTCTATATTTTTGATATTTCAAAGGTATTTATGCTCGAAATACTTTAATTGGTGGTTGTTCGGATGAATTCCTACTGACCTAATTTCATGTTGATCAACAAATTTTTGAATTGTTTGGAATCAGTTATGTCAAGTTGATTCTTGACGCTTCAAGTAATAAATACTCTGCGACAATTTGGTTAACTAAAAGCTTAAATTTAGATGAATTATTTGCTTTGGGTTCACCCTTGTTGCCATAATCTGAAGCTAATAATTACAAATATCGTCTGATGGTGTAATAATCAGAAACAATTAAATACAAATATCGACTAATAAAGACGCACTGCTAGATGGGGCAACAACTGAGATTTTGCCTCGAGGCAGCAAAATCTCAGGGCCGCCCTGAACAAAAACATAGTGGCAACTATCAATTTTATCATCCTATTATTATGAAGAAAATTAACTTGGTTGGATGATATAACTAAAAGACACAAACAACTCTCAATAATCATATGATTTTGTTATGTAAAAGAAATATTTGGATTGTAGGATAGTATAAAAAGATACGGGAAACCATTAATAATCAACATCATTTTGTTAAGAAAATAAAATAGCTTAGTTTGAGGGTAGATAACAAAAAGTACCGTGCAATTCTTAATTTTCTTAGGAAGAACTGCGTGACTTTGTCTAGAAATATAAACAAAAAATAATAATAATAAAGTTGAAAAAAAAAGAGAGAGTAAAGTTTATGATTCTATGACTTCACATACTTTTTTATCTACCCTCACTCCTCATTAAATCACTATGCTTTTTAAGGATGCACAAGAACCGAACCAGAACCGGTAAAATTGGACCTGTATCGGACCGGAACCGGAGAATAAGGTACAGGGAACATGACTACAATCAAGAACCGGTTATATAAAGGGTACATGTACCGGTTCTGCTCAAATTCCCGAAATGTACTGGACCAAAGTACCTTTTTAATCCTAGCCTTTGATTTCCCGTGAATCCTAGTCGTTGATGCTAGGTATTTACTTCACTTTACTCTCGATCAAATCTATAATCATTATGTTTCCTTCTTCTTACTTCTTATTCACCAACTCCGAGTCAGTGAGATGATTAAGCTGCTGTTATGAGATAAGAGAGAAAGATTGAATCCGATAAGGGTTTGCTGTGAGGATCTCATAGAAGAATTAGGGAAACAAATTAAGTTATTGTTGTTGAATCGAAGATTGGTTATGATGAATTTGGTTCTACAACAAGGAATTAAACATGGGAAAATGGAATTCGAGATATTCTTGATGGTTGATGTGATTTTAACTTTGTTGTAGTAGTGGTAAATAGGATTCGAACTCTAAGACTTGTGAAGATTCGAGTTTTTAAATTTAATAAAAATATACAATAATATTACAATTGGTGCAAGAGGTACTGGGACTAAGGATTTAGCCAATCTTCATAACATAAGGTTCACTTATTTATTCTCAACAATTTTAGCTCAAGAAATATAAACATGGACTCTATTTTTTGCCAAGGTAGATTCTCAAAACATTGATTGTAAATGTTAAGCATGGGACATCAAATCACCTAAGCTAAGCATGACCCATCTAATCAAATGACAACCAATTTAATCAAATCATATTTCAATTAATTTTAATGCAAAAGTCATAAAAAGAATAAAAATAAATTTACCATGTATGAAGTTCGGCCTCCTCCGTCGTCCCAGTGTTGGGGTTTAACTCATCATGTCGAAAACACACTCAAAATATGTATTCATGGCTCAAAAAGTGTTTACAAGAAGAGAAAATAATGAAACAGGAAATCTGCAACAGCACAGGTGCGTTACAGACTGACTGATTCAACTCTCAACTGTTATGATGAAGATAATCGTTACAAATCTGAAGATAAATGTTGCAGAAGAGGATGAAGAAACTGTTACAATGAAGATAAATGTTGCAAACTTGTTGAAGAAACTGTTACAACGATGATAAATGTTGCAAACCAGTTGAAGAAACTGTTACAACCAGTTGAAGAAACCGTCGTTGTTTCCCTGTTCTTCACGAGCAGCAGCAGCACAACCAACAGAGTTCTGAAAACTCTTGATTCACGCCTCCTGAGCTCTCCTCTCGACCCCAAACTATCGAAACCCCTTCTATGTGATCCTAGGAACCTATTTATACATCATTGCGACATTGAATCTCCTCCATTAACTACAAATAATCTTCTTTTACTCGGTTATATTTTTTTCCATTTTTTTCATTGATTTTGATTTTCACGCATCTGCAGCTGTATTTATTTCCTTCTATACCTTCTTCACGCTCTATAATATCGATTAAATCTTCCAAGCACGTGCAGTACACGTTTAAATTTCTCACAACTCATGCAAGCTCATGTTTTTCCTCCAACTCCCTGTTTGGATTAAAACAAGTTATCCAGCCAAATTTGATCGATAAAATCACCCATACTAGCTTTCTATAGTCATATCATGTCTACCCACTAAGTTTCAGGGATTGAATCTCACTAAATCACGTCCAAACATCCGATCGAAATTCTGCTGTTAATGAAAATATTTTCCCGCCAAAATTCATTTTTTGAATTTGAGAAGAACATGTCCTCCCCCTAATCCTGCACGGGTGTCCCTTTAGCACTTGTCTTATGGGGTGCAAATAGTAATTTTTGGGCGTAGATAGTAATTTTTCCGGGGTTCCTCCGACACATTTCTGGGGTGCTTCCGGTGCATTTCTGGGGTGCCTTTAGTACTCTATCCTGGGGTGTAAAACACCACTTTTCGAGCCAATTTCGCCGCAAGAGCTTATTTCTCTAAAAATACCTACAAAGACATAAAATAACAAAATAAATACAAAATCGAACACTAACAATATATACAATTGAGACATATTAGACACAATAATGCATCTATCAATGGTTCTGAGAAGACGAAGGTGATGAAGTCGCTGCTGATGAATGATGAAATAGAAGATGGTTTTGGTTTTATTTTCTTACAGAGAAATAATGGGTTTACAGAGATCTTGTGATGTATACAGAATGAGTTTACGATGTTTTGATTTTGGGTAATTTGTTTGATGAACTTTGGGTTATTAATTGCATGTTTAATTAAATTTTGTAATTGCATGCTTGAATCTGATTTTGGGTTTTATTTGAGATGGATTTGGATTGATTTTTGGTTTTATTTTCATTTCTTTAACATGATTTTGTCTTCTTATTAATAGATTTGATCAAGGAGATTGATCTGATGGTGTTGCTGAAGGGAAATTAGGGAATGGAGTTGTTGAACTACTGAAAGAGGATGAGAAGAACTAGGAAGAAGAAATTGAGAGATTAAACAGTGTTTTGATGGGTTCTTAGAGATTGAATCTGTTAGTGGTGTTTGAACTGTGGTTGATTTGAGTAAGAAATAGAAATTAGGGTTCTTACTTCTTAGAGATGATTTGTATTGAAATTGAAGAATTGGGTTATGATGCTTGTGTTCAAGGAAGCAGGAGATCGAGATTACAACAGTTTTGGTTGTCTGCAATGGAAAATAGGGTTCTTGGATGATTTGTGTTGAAATTGAAGAATCCAATGCTTGTTGGCTGTGTAAGTTACGTTGTGTTCGTAGTCGGGACGACCGAAGGGAGTCCCTTCTATACTTTCACTATGGGGCCTAAAAATGCATTGCTTGCAACTTCTTCTTTTTTTCATTTTTAATCGATTCAATTGAATGGGTATTGGTCATTTTTTCTCGAAATTGAGTCAACAATCGGAGAGTCATCGTCCCCGACTACGGTTAGGAGCGATGAAAATGAATGGAATTCGACCCGATTGACGGGTAATATGGCATGAAAATGGTCAAAAAACCGTCACCTAAACTTTTAATTTTAATCTTTTAATTTTAATCTCAATCGTTGATTTCCAACAAAATTCAACCATCCAATCTAAAACTGTTACAAAAATGTTACAAAATATGTTACAAAATTGTTACAATGTAATTGTTAAACAAATATAACTCCTATAAATGTTTTAAAATCACTGTTACAGAGATTGTTGCAAATCTGTTACAAATTGCGTCACAAAAACAATCCCCCCTACTTTGGTCGTCCTAACACTGCTGAAGCAGTCATCTAGTAAATATTTGTATGGATTGTTGGTATGAATTCTCGTTGCTGCTTTCGTAACTGGTTTAATTGTATTGATTACTAAACTTGATCTCTTTTTTTTTTTTTTTTTTTTTTTTTTTTGATTTTTTTGATGTATAGTTTGAAAACACTTTTGTAATAGGTAAAATCCTGGTACCGATCTGACAGGTACAAGTCCAGGTACCGGTCCTCAAAATGAGATACCGGTCAACTCTAGGTACAGGTATCGGGTTCATAAGAAACCCGGACCGTACCGGCCCATGTGCATCCTTAATGCTTTTGGGTACTAGTAATTTCATTTTGGTTTGCCGGTTGAATCTTGATATAGGATGTATTTTGGCAAGTCATGTATATTCTAAGATTTGGCTAAACCTTGAATATTTGTTAGTTTTGGTATTTTAATTATTAGGATAATTAGTTTGTTTATTAGAATTATCTTGCTTTTATGAGAATGGTATATCCTCCTAGTTAGTTTAGTAATTTTATACTTTTAGGTTTTTAGGTTTGCAAGATACAAATAATCATTTCCATTATAATTGTAGTTTAGCTGCGGCTCATGTTTAATGAAAGTAGTATTTGGTTTATAAGTTGTTATGTCTCTTAGAGAGTTTGATCGTTTCGATCGCTACTTCGCTTCTGGATTGAAGTTGTTCGTCTTCTTTTGGGTCATATCATCGAAGTGGATTCTCTGCGTGTCTGATTTTTTTCAAATCGTTTCCAATGTGCTATATCAAAATCTAAAATATCCACTCCCGAGTATAAATTTCTAGTTAAATAAACATTTAGGTGTGTTGTTCCATCCGGACTGTTTAGATTATTAGTCCCACATTGTATGGGTTATCTAAGATCTTGCGGTCTATAATCCTTAGGATCACTGCACTCATTTCCAATTGGTTTTGAGTTGGATGCCCGTATTCTAACATGGTATCAGAGCAGGATATTTGTGTCAGGTATTTTGACCACACCTTTACTCTACGTCATCCGATTTATTGTCCACGTTTTAGGCCCAACGAGGCTACATATGAGGGGGCGTGTTGAGATTATTAGTCCCACATTGTATGGGTTATCTAAGATCCTGTGATTTATAATCCATAGGGACACTCAACTCATCATCAACTGGTGGATGTTTGTACTAACACGGACCATCCGTCCGAGTTGCATGAAGGAAAGATTTTTCTTATCCTTGAAGGTGTCCTTAAGGCCTTTTACTTCTAATAGGTGTC
>JAJJMB010004060.1:280618-336883 GCA_023531105.1 Papaver atlanticum
TTTAACATTCATTGAATTTTTTTTGGATCAAAGTAGACGTAATTAGCTTCCCTTAATGTTGTTTCTTTCAATTTATCCAATGCAAATTATCATTGCTTTATTTCAATTTCAACGTAATACTCTCCCCAATTCTGAAAAAGAGATACTATCACTTTTTTGTTTCATCCTAAAATTGGCCAGACTAAAAAAATAAAAATATCTTATTGTCAAAAACGGAGGGAATACGTATCTATTTCCTTTGCTCCTCGTGTATTCTTGTTTCAGCTAGTTAGCTGATAAAGGTTGGTGATTCTAAGAAAATTATCTGATAAGTTATTTTAGTTTTAAACTTATGATCAGAATAGTTGTGGCATGATTAGATTATATATTTTGTTGATTAATTTGTGATATTGGGGTAACCTAAACAAGTAGCTGGACTTCTTAAACCGTAATCATCGTTATCAACATCAGAGGAAATCTGGGATAAATCGAGATGTAGTATAATGATTTATACAGGCTCTAATCTAACATAGAAGGGCTATCTTGGAGGAAGCAGAAGAACTTCCGATCAGTTAAAGGTTGGATGAAATACTTAGCGATGAACTGTAAATACTATTACTGTTAGTGTTAGATAACTGTTTGTTCAAGACCTAGTAGTAAGCTGAAATGAATTTTTTATCATATGTAATCCTTCTTATGAGTCTCAGTCAGCAAGGTTCTCATGTTTATCTTTTTAAAGAATGATGATGGGCTATGAGAAAAATTATTATCAAGAAGACGTTAAATAAGCACGAAGTCAGTTTGAGTATAGATAATAGACTTCGCGAAGCTAAAAGGTTACAAATGGTTTTACTTTTGACTTTTATTTGTGGAAAAGCAGAATTACTTCTTATGATATTCAAACGAGTTATTAGAGTTGTATGAATGAGTCATGAGCGTGCACCCTCCATTTGTTTCCTAGGGTGGGGTTGGGGGGTCCGAACTGAAAGTTTGGATGTAGATATCCAGATTCCAAAGTCCAAACTCCAAGAGCCGAATATGCGAATCACCACGATCTTAATCGGATTTAAGTACCGAACCAAACCATTTCGTTTCACCTTCTTTTTCCTTCCTGCCTGTTTCTGTGATTCCTGCAATTTCGTAAACCCACAAAATTAAACCAACGGTCCCCCGCAATCCAAACCCTAAACAAAAATTGGTACTTTCTTTCTTTCCCTCTCTCTGTAGATAGGTTCTGTTATCTTTTCATTTTCATGCTTAAAAAAAATAAAAAATCTTTCATTTCCAGTTCAGGTTCTTTTTTATTTATTTATCCCTAATTTTTGTTTGTTGCCATTTAATCTTTTTAGTATCATAGTTTGATCCATTATTCTTCATTTTCAATAAATTTTTAATTTGGAATTGCATTGTGTTAAATTTGGTCAATTTTTGGAGATTCATGACCTAATGAATAAGAGGATTTCAGCTAGTCAATACCATTAGGAATCATATAGAATTGAATTTTAGGACCTTAGTCATTATGGGTTTCTCTTATTAGTATCAGAATCTCCTGTTCTGATGAATTTTTTCACCATTAGTATTATCCTCTTTGGAACCCCTTTGAATATGGATACTGCAAAGGTGTTAATCTAAAAGGACTTTCAGACAACATATGTATTTGTGTGCTTACTGCATTTTAATTCTTTTTGCTCTTTATATCCTGATTGATAAAATCGTTTGGTGGAGTTTATTGTTTGCTGATTTCTGTTGTAAACCTTTGGTGCAGGAAGCATTGTCGAGAGAAATACCAGTGGGATTTGTTGTTGTCTCTTGAGCTAATTCTGACTGTAGATATATATTGTTCGGTAAGTTGTATTCCAAGTCTGTTATGCTTCAAAGGTTTATTAAATGTGATTCGAACAGCCTTCAGCATTTTCATGAGTCTCGTATTGTAAAACATTGAAACCAAAAAAGTATATGAAAAGAAAAGCGATCATAATAGAGTATTGAAACAAATCTGGCGTCTAAGTGCTGGGGTTTTGGGATCTCAGACATATGCTTGACATGCTTAGCTCCGGGCTCTTTCCGGTTTTATTAGTGAAGCACTAAGCATATCTGAGGATACCAAACTTTCCTGTTTTCGTAGCTTATGCTGAACCCTGCTTCTTTAGTTGGAGGACATTATTTGTTTTACATCTGAATGATTTATAATCAACTACCGCTGCTCGTACTTGCTCAATGTGGGAGATTCATGACCTAATGAGTAGGAGGAATTCAGCTATTGTCAATTCCAGGAATCATATATAATTGAGATTTTAGGACCTTTAGTCATTATGAATTTCTCTTATTGATATTAGTATCTACTCTTTCGAGCCCTTTTGAGTATGGATGCTGCTAAGGTGTTATCTAAGAGGACATTCAGACAACATCTGTATTTGTGTGCACACTGCATTTTACTTCTTTTAACTCTTTATATCTTGATTGATGAGCTTTATCTTTTGCCGATTTCTGGTGCAAACATTTGTAGTAGGAAGCATTGTGGAAAGAAAAACCAGCGGAATTTGTTGTCTCTTGAGCTAATTCTGACTGTAGATAACTATTGTTCGGTAAGTTCTATTGCTATTCCAAGTCTGTTATGCTTCAAAGGTTTATTAAATGTGATTCGGACATCCTTCAGGCTTCAGCCATATGTGCATTTTCATGCCTTATATTTGCGAATCTGGTGAAGCACTAAACATATGCTAGACCTGCTCTGCTTTGGGCTTCTTTACCTTTTATAAGCGAAGCATTAGCTGACGACACCAATATTTCCTTTCTTCTTGTGCTAATTTGATATGGGCGAGTACCCGATAACTTTGAAAAGATTGTTAACGCAGGATTTCCTTCTGTTTAGCGGTCAGATCGTTGTAAACCACTTTTACTACATGGTTCTCCAAGGAAAACACCATGTCAAAATGAGTCGAATGATTGTTAAAATCCAGAGTTCATAATTTCGCGTTATTTCTCTCAGGAAGTTGTTAAAATCTTGTCAGTCCAAGATCCCTATCCTCAATTCGCTTAGGTTTAATTAGAGAATATTATCCCTATCCTTATAATCAAACACTGTTGCTCATACTTTTTCTGTGTTGCCTATTTGTTATTGCAGCAGTAACAGAGAATATGGAGGTAAAGCCAACAGTTGCTCTAAGAGCTATGCTAGTCGGTGGAATAGCTGTGTTTGCAAAGGTGGCTGGTGCGATGAAGGCAGCTGGTGGTGTGAAGTTAGGAGCTGCAGCTGCTGCTATGACAGCTGCAGCAACTGCAGCAGTTTCAACAAAAAAGGAAACAGATGATGTTTCCAAGCAACCTTCAAAGTGAGCTTTTGTGATGTATCAGTCGTAGGAGATCTTTAGTTAGGAATAAGGGTGCTATAATACGGAACCACATTTGTATTACAACATCTTTGTCTGGAAAAGAAGAACCAGACGATAAGAAATAACAACAAAATTTTGTACTTTATTACGAAATTAAAACTTAAATATGAATACTATACTCACCTGTACCACAATTTTTACACCATTTTTTTAATGAAAACTGTGACTCCATTTATTTTGAGATTTTTTCCCTGAGTGCATATTTTGATCATGAACATGCTCATGTCTCAAGCCCAATAATATGTTGGCTACTGAGAGATGTAGTGGCAGCATCCACAAAAGGGTGGGTATTGCATATTATTATTGGAACGAAATCGATCAACATCATTCCGATCCAGCAGTATTACAAAAATCACATCCAAATAGGAGGAACATGACCATTAAAACATATTCAGGAGTTCTAGTAACTGGATGATACAGAGTTGGATACAAATGCTTCTCATTTTAGTCCGGTTTAAGCTAGATCGGGTAGTTTCTTTCTCTGACAGGACAGGATTCCACACAAGCAATATGCTATTGATTCTTCTCAACCTTTCCATTAAGGAATACAAGTCGAGGAGCTTCTGTTGGAAAGACAGGAAGACTGCAGAATTCATTCTCTCTGAGGCTGCTTGTTTCAACCTTCCCTCCTTCGTGAGACGAATTAGAGCGAACTGGAAGAAGCTCTAAGAATAAACTGGTGAAGGAGATAAAAGATAAGTGACCCTTTATCATATGTTTCAATGGGTTTCCTAATTACAGATCTTACGCAGAAAATGGGAAGTTTAGAAAATACACCTGCCAGGTTCCTTTCCTGCTGTAACTTCCCATCATTTTGCATCGGGAGGTCAAATTAGATTCAAAATGATAGCTATACTTACTTTAATTTGAATGGCAGAGATAAGTAGATTAAAAAGCATACATGAGTATGCAAAAAGAGTACAGCAAATCAAAAGACAGAACGAACCCAAGGGCTCATCAATTTTCGTGAGTTTCGCCAAAATTACATTTTAGCTACGACTAAACAGCTACACAACCACTTTAAGAAGCTAATTACGGTATTGGATTATTTTAACAATGACTAAGCCGTAACTTAACTACTACATGGTTCCTAATGAAGGGCGATATTGTTCACCTTATTAAGGGATTCTCTGATGAAGATCACCACCACCTCAACTAACTCAGACTGATGATTATTGTAACAATGATCAGCACCTTCAACAATGTGCAATTTGTGGTTAGGTATGATTTTGGCAAACTCGAAGGCATCTTCCACAGGTATACACTCATCTTCAGAGCCATGAACAGTGAAGACCCAGTACATAGTTTAAGTAAGAACAATACAGTGATTCAAAATTGCAACTCCAAAACATCTGAGATCTAATAAGTTGAAGTCACGTGATTTAAAAATTCCAATCAACATGATTTGAGCTCGATATCCATAGATTGCGCATGTATTATAGATGCTAGAAAGACAAACCTGCAATCCTTTGGAATTGAAAGGCATAGTGCACGCATATCAGTAGCAAGGCGTTCCAGTAAACTCTCTTCTGTCACGCGGTACCAGAAATTTCCTACATTTCCATAAAAACTCCATCAAACATGACATTTACTGTTACGTTAAACGCAAAGAGTCTTGGTTAGGACACCGGAACACTATAGATGGGAGTGAGTTTATTCAATTCAAACTGCTACTAACAGTGTAGTTACCCTCACCAATTAGCCCATCCCATGTCCTGAGCCAACTGCAACAAAAAATTTGCCCCACCGTGATTAACCCCACATAACGATGAACATGCTAAGCCAAACTTAACCTATTTTTGCTGGATACTGACCAGGCACTTAGCTCTTCGTTTGTGGGATCCATATTGCAGGGAGAGGAAGGAAAGAAAGCTTTGTGTACCACAAAAGTTCGTTTTCGAGAATTCAGACACGAGATACAGTTTAATGGGCACCGAATTCGTGACGAACAGAATAACATTCTAGATTACTGATTAAACAGTCCTATATAAAGATCACAATGGAAGCATTATATGAGATAGAAAGACAAATTACCTTCTCCATCCTTAACATCTATAGATCCATTTTCCTTGATTCTTTCCATGAAATCTTCACCCAAACGTTCTTTAATTCCTTCATCCATGTTGTAGCGTCCAGAAACATTTATCACCATAGGTACATCATGATACTTGGAAGCATATACGAGCACCGTATCTCCTCCTGAGAGGAAACTTTTTCAGTAATATAACAACAACATGAAGATCTACAAAACAATTTACTGAAAGATGTATTCAACGTTTAAGTTCTAATCCAAGAGAGATACAAGAGTAACTAAGGACGACTGAAGTAGATAATGTAAAACTACAGATGAGGTATTTTAGCATGTTGAAAAAGGAGTTGAATGGGAAGAGATAAACAATATTCATGAAACGAGACCACCACACTTCAAGTAAGATCCCCTGGCAGTCAAATGTTAGATTTGATCTACTCAATGGTAAAGTTAAACTTCTTAAACTTATTCCTGCATCGAACGAAGTGTTCTACGGTAATACATAGAAATCCTAATCTCATCAATTTATTTGTGATCTGTATCCCCTTGCAATCATTTCTTCCTTCACTAGTATTGCTAACAATCCGACCAAGCAAACAAAAAGAACTAAAACGTAGTATTCCATCAGGATGAAGAAATATAAAATTCATCCTACACCAACAACCAACTGAAAGATGTATTCAATGTTTAAGTTCTAATCGAAGGCAGATACAAGAATAACAACCATATTTAAAAGTATATTATCATTATGATGTTACATACCTTTACTATGCCCAAAAATTCCACCTATAAACCGTTTCATCCCTGAGAAATAGAGGACTACAGAATGCAAATCATCAGCCTCTTTATTGTAGTTGCCAAACTCAAATGTCCCTTCATTTTCACTAGACATCGTGATATAAATTTAGCTTAACTCAATGTATGAAACCATATACATGATAAGCGAAACAAACAATAAACAACAAGCATTCATAAAAAAGAAACTTCATAGCTACAATCGCAAGTGCTTCAAATCACTTGCAATTAGAACCCCATTACATAAAGCAAGTATAAAATGCATACCCATTCCCAGAAAAATCAAAGCGGAAAGCGCTGATTCCTTCTTTTGTTAAAGCGTCAGCAACATTCAGATTGATGGGACATTCCTGTATATGGAAATTGAACTCATTCATTGGATTATACAAGCGACTAAATCAAATTCATGCACACTAGAAGTTCCAATTACAGACCTTATTGGAACTAAATCCATGGCATAAGATTATAACTTCTGATGAGCCAGTTTCATGTAAGATACCCACAAGATTCTCACCATACTTGTTTTTTATGACAATTCTTTGTTGTTCAATCACTGAAACAAGAAACCATAGACTGTAAATTAAACTAAAATACTGTTTTTTCTTTTCAAAAACACATGAGTTCCACTAATTAGCCAGGAAATGAACTGAATTTGGAATACAAATTCTTAAATTTAACTCATGATCAACAGAAATGATTTATGGTTACTAATTTAACTATTTTTTTTAATTTTTTTTAAAGGAATTCTCCGAACTCTTGGAGTGAAATATGATTACCTGAATTTTGGGGTTTGATCGATTGATCCATTGTTGTTAATTTGATCTGATGGATTTCATTTCAGGGAATGAAGTAGAGAAGGAGTAGGAGAAGATGAAGGAGACTTTGAAGTTGAAGGCAAGGGACTGTTTGGTTTATTGATTTGATAAGAACGAGTTCACAGTAATATTCTAAACAAGGATTCGCAGTTAATATTTTATTCACTTAAGTAATAAATTTGCATGTGGTACAATTAGTTAAATATAAATATCTTCTGTTTCTATGAAATGCTAAAGAAACCGTAGGTTAAATCCAGATTTATCTCCCACGTCTTACCAAATTGTGGGACCCGCCCATACAAAACGTGGCCTCCTATTAACTCCGGTAAGTGATGAGCACAATTCTGTGAGACGCGATAGATAAATCTAGATTTCTCCCTCGGTATCATCTCCCTATTTTTATTTTTATTTTTTAAAAAAGAAAATCTCCCTACTTTCTATGGCGAAAGCTTTCTGATTTCGAATTTGTATTGTGATCCAAAATTTATCAAGTAATCTGTCATTGTAACTCCAAATTTATAATACCATCTAATTAAATTGTTAGCACTTTTTGTTTTTGAGTAGTATATACTATATGCTGAAAAAAATGGCCACTCTATTAAGCTAGAGGCAATATGTCCATTCTTCGCGGTAAGCTTTATATGGAGAGATTTTACTGAAAAGGCCACATTACTAGCAATAGAACATCTTGTAGTGTCATGAGTCGAGAACAAGAGGAAAATAGCTGATACACAGTAGAAGCATAGCAAACTGATTAGCTTCAAAGTTTAACAATCTTTTCTTGAAATCAAAAGACCAATTCCCATCAACTAAAATTTGGATAACGTTAACCACAGTAGAAAACTTATCTTCATGGAGTCCGAAAAGACCAGGCAAGCAATAGACAAAGGTTGCTTACAAAGCCAATTATTGTGTCACAAGGAAACTTGAGTACCTGAATGAATTGTGAATGAGCAGTGAGTGTTGATTATTTGTCTTGCAACAAGAGATTCCATATGAAGTACCCACATTAACACACCAAAGTATATGGTGTAGAATAATTCATATCGCAGCAGTCCCCTTGAAGTTAGTGCATAGATGTCACACATGCCCAACCGAGTAATGTTCTAAAAATATAAATAATAAAGTTGATATAGATTATCTCAAGGAGTACATATGAATTTTAGAAAAAGAAAAACGAAGGAAACAAAGTATTAGGATATGGTATTTTCTATATAACATCAAACACCTTATTGATATCTCTATACGCTTATTCTGTGTGCCATACGGAGAATTCTTTGAATATATTCGCAATTACCATAGGATTGGTACGTAAATGGAAAAGAGTATCGCGTTTTTGATATGTATCAGTATAACTTGGAAAATTTTCAAATGAAGAATATGGAATGGCGGTTATGCAAACGCTGAAAACTAAATGGGTTCGCATGCATATTCTTATTACATTTAACCTTGGAAATAAGTGTATGAGAACCCATTCATTATTCAACGTTTGCATAACTGTTGTTTACATATTTTTCACTTGAAAAATTCTCCAAGTTACACACATCCGTATCAAAAATGTGACAATTTTAAATATTCAAATTGACTCCCTCCATCTTACATGCCAATTTTAAATATTCAAATTGACTCCCTCCATGACCCATGGAACAAGAGTAATGATAAGGTGTGTAATGTTATTTGAAATATACCATGTCCTAATACTTTCTTTACTGGACGGGTCATAAATTTCCAACTCAACCACTTTTTTTCCTTCCTCTATCATTTTGGTTTCGTTTATTTGTGCCATTTTTTTCTTCTAAATGAATAGGAACGGGAAGATGGAGGTTGCATCCACAACAAAATCCTTAACATATTGAATTGCATCCCATTGGGTGGGATTGTGTGTAGACTTAATTACTGATTTATTGAAGGTTAACGAAAGAACTGTAGGGAGGATCATCAATTATATAATGAAATTTTGAAAATCAAAAAAGTAAGTTGACACGACGGTATGCGAGATTTTGATAAGTACGATTCGGAAAGTTATAATTTCAATTTATCAACTAATTCTCATCGATTTGCACGAAATTATTATCATGTTTTTCCCAGGTATTATTTCCTCCTTAGCTATTAAATTATTTGTTCTTTGTTTGTATTCTTGTTTACATTAAAAAAAAATCCTTTTCAACAACACTTTTATACCACACATCCTAAGGTTATTATCAACTCTTTCGAGATAATTAAAAACCTTCATTTCGAGATAGAATGCTGTAAAGTTATAGAAGAACAATTTATCGAAAGAAGTCTTATTGTGCAAGTAGATTTTTTTCGACCATTCCTTAATCTTTTTTTATTTCATCGTTGCATAGTGGACCTAAATACTTAGTTTCTGAATTACTATTTTTTTCTCACTTTCTAAAAGTGTTGTGTTTTATAGTTATCAATAATAGTTTTAGTGTTAAAAACTTATGTTTATCATAAAAATGATCATTAGTGTGATCCTATTACTTGAACACATCTCCAACCAGTTATCCTTTCTTGATTGCCCATACCTCGGTCACGTTGTTCCCCTTCTTGAAGTTATGTTGTGCCTAACACACAAAGATCTTTCTTAACTTTGTCATATCGGAAGACTCCCGATGCTTGCAAAACCATAATAATTAGACACCCATCAACATTAAACTTCACATAATCTAGTAGGGGGAAATTCCAACTAATTATGCACTCAAATCAAACATACTTGGTTTATCAGACAAGGTAGAAGTTCAAATAGAAGGATCCTTCCACTTCTTGCCAAATATCGTTTAATTAAAATAATTTTGAGGTATTTTACAACTCTTCAAGGATAGTGTATACTTGCTACGACAAAGGGAGCAAACCTCTGACAAAGACAGAGGTTTGATGTTCTTCAACATTCCAAACATCTTTCACCTAAAGGTTTAAACTTTTAAAATTAAATTTTTATTTTTGAAAATCTTAAAACCCTAAAGGATTAGAAGGGAAAGAAATATATATTATCTTTGATGGATTGAAACTAAGATCTTAACCTATGAGAGCATATAAGATACTCGTTCTAATCACCAGAATCATGATAGCAAAGAACAAATCTTACAACATAAGCAATACGCACATGATAATCAATAAAGATTAGGTATTGCAATCATCTCCAATGAAAGTAAAAATAAATAAATAAACTTTAATCATTGCAAGATTGAGAACTTTGAACGTAAAAGATTCAAATAAAAGGAGAAACTTCTTAGTTTTTTTGGATCTGAAAATGGTTTGAATATGGAGTTTGTTCGCATTATCAGTTGTAAGGTGAATGTTCTAACTAATGAACATAACCAACCCACTGTTAAGAGAATCAAACACATCGATGGAACCATTCATGATGGGATTCTAGAAAGGTATGAAGATATCACAAAGATATGATTTTATTTTATTTTATGGTTAACCCCTTGTACGTAGCAATTTTATTCTTGTTGTTTTAAGGAGGAACAATATCTTTTGGAGTAGCCTATTTATGTGTTCTACATTAGCTAATTCACATATTATCATCTTGCAATGATTAAAGTTTATTTATTTATTTTTACTATAATTGGGGATGATTGCAATACCTAATCTTTATTGATTATCATGTGCGTATTGTTTATGTTGTAAGATTTGTTCTTTGCAATCATGATTCTGGTGATTAGAACGAGTATCTTATATGCTCTCATAGGTTAAGATCTTAGTTTTTTAAGTTCATAACTGGTTAAAGAGGAGTAAACTATTTTTAGAATTGCAATATTTATCTTTCATTGATTACACTTATATATTGCATGGATTCCATAAGATGGTCTTAGTAGTCTCCTTTCCTCCCCGAAACAATAACTAACAAAGATTAATATCGAGAACATTCATCTCTACGTTGGTACATATTTAGAGAAGACAAAATTCTTATATTGAGTCATATCGCTAAAATATTATGCTCTTTGTTCCTAGAGATTAATTTTTGTCGATGTTATTTTCCTCACAAAAGTAATGTTTCTTAGTGCCTCATATATTAGGATCATTGTTTTTAACTTCTTTCTTCGAAACTGGCGAGAAGAGAGAAAAATATTTTGGATACACATTTATTTATAAAAATTTTATTGCCCACGAAATCTTTCTCTTGTAGTTAGATAAAGGTCGCTCATGTTGTTCTCTTGAGAATGATATATATAATGGGGTAGAATTCAATTTTGAACTTGTACCTAATTTCTACATATCTTTGTGGGGAGTGTGGCTATGAAATTATAGGAGATGATTGGTATGTCAAGTTTGGTTGTCATATTTTAGTGAACCAAAACTCATTTAAAGAGTCGCTTGATTATTTACTAGAGTCAACTTCGTATAGGTTAGCTAGAAAGTTATTAGGATATGAGACATACAAGTATTACTCGAAGACTTGAAGAATGTGAAGAAGTAAAGAACTACATCGACGACATCATCCTTCCTCTTGAGGTTAGTAATATTTTGACTTGAACTGTTTCATTCCTAACGTATCTTTCAAGTCGTGCTATATTGAAAACATAACTGCGAAGCTGTGAATGATTATACTCTAGTTAGACATAGTATTGAGGAATTATAATACGAAGTATAACGCCTATCTTTTGAACTTCGTATATAAGACATCGACATAATCGTATGATTGCTATTGTGATTATGTGTATGGGTATGGGTGAAGATTTCGTCCTAGTAAAAAATGTTTTACATTCATTTAAAGGAAGTACAATTCATGAACTTGTTTTGTGAATTGAAAGGGAAATCGCTAGGCTTATTGGTATTGTTAATCATTGAAAATCCATGGATTACCAATATGTGTGTTTAGTATAACCGCTTATAACTTGTTTATGTATCTTGCTAAAACTATTCACGATGCCTGACTTATGTATCGGTATGACTTTTATTAGTGAAACCAATCTGAAGTAATCACCTGAGATGGAATGATCGATATTTGTAATTGGTGTGACCATTCCTAGTTATTGGGTAACCGATCCTAGAACTTGGTTAGGACTAATCACAAGATGTGTAATCGATCATTGTAGTAGGTTAACAAGTTTTAGTTATTGGTGTAACCGATCCTATAACTTGTGCAACCGATCACAAGTAAGTACCATAAATAAGGGGTAACCGATCCTGGTACTTAGCTAGCCATTTTTATGGAAACTAGTGTGACCGATCCTAGTATCCACCTGGAGGTAGAACCGAACTTGTGTTTGGTATAACTGTTAAACCCATGAATGGTGATTGAATGTTTTTGATCAATCACATAGTTCTTGGAAATCAGATGAACCAATTCTAAACTCGTTTGGAAGTGTGGAAAATCGGTTCAAAGATTGTAAATATGAAAAAGGATTTACAAAGTAAAGATGTCGACATACTTTGAACATGTGCAGTAATTCTTATCTTTTATTGTTCAAAGATATTCCTTAATAACTAAAGGAGTATCCCGGATCGAAATAAATTGAGAATCTTTTAATTAAGGTTTTTAGTTTTATATGCTTTTAATTTCCAGCAATTAAATGCATATCTTTAGAAAATAAAAATTGGTAATGTGCATTTACTAATTGGAGATTTTCTACTTAGATTTCGGTCAAAATTTGGACAAAGCATTTCCAGGAATTATGAAAACCGATTTGGGCATTTATTGCATATCTTTGAGAATATTCGGTTTTGGAAATTCCTTGGTGTCCAAACTTCCTTGGTCTATAAATATTGAAGTTTGCTTTTCGAGCAAACTAATCCTCAGAGCCAGCAAAACTACCTAGTTATGTTGTTACTGGTGGAGCCATCTATTCGGAGAGGAAAGCACCCTAATTAGGCGAAATCTCTTACGACCGCTCGTTTTAAAGACTTCATTGGGATTGGGAAGCTCTACTAGTACCGTTGGTGGGAAACTAGATAATTGCATTTTATTATTAGTTTTCGATTGATTTGATTAACTAACGGTTGTTGAACTTTGATTGCACCTAGTTTGTTTATGCTTGAAAATCTTTTCTTTTGATATAAGATTCACTCAAACTAGATCGAAGTATCGATAGGGATCTTTAGACTATTTGTAGATCTAAAGACGTCTTGTGATAATCCATTGTTAACAGACTCCGTTCTGTATGTGATTGATCACAAGGGATTCAAGTTGATTGTGTGCAGGTATTTATTGAAGATCTAAGAAGATTTGAAGACAAAGAAGAATTTTTATTTGAGTTCATAATCTTTGGTGTGCACAAAACTTGATCGGCTGGGGATCAAACTATAATCGGTTTATCTTTTTATAGATTGGATTGATTAGTTGAGTAGATCGGCATCAATACAATTCTTTGTGATTCAAAGTATTGATTGCATAGTCTAAACAATTACTTTGGTAGTTGTTGAATAGATAGATCTAAGAACCTGACAAAGGAGTTTATTGGGATAAACGGAAGAGCCTTTTGTCAAACTCGTATCACTTGTTTGAAAAGAGTTGTTACCGAACAGATTTGTTGTTCCTTTACTGTTTGGAATACGAACCAAAGGAATTGTTCCAAGTGCGTGAATTATTACAAGTTGGAGGCGCAGGGATATTGAGGGAACTAGGTGAACTATAGGTTTAGTTGCTTGGTCTCAACTATACGAAGTTGGTTTAGATTTTGTATAGCGGCTTAATTCTGAGAGTATTCAATTCTGGACAAGGTCCTAGGGTTTTTCTGTATTTGCGGTTTCCTCGTTAACAAAATCTTGTCGTGTCTTTTACTTTTGTATTTCCTCAATTATGATTGTTTTTATTATAATTAGAAGTAAAATACACAAACGTTAATTCCTAATTACTTGATAGCAATCCTATAGTGTTTGGTTAAGTCCGAACCTATTATCAAGTAATCATACTTCGTTGTTGTATTGTTTCGATCTTGTATCCATAGACAATCACGCAAGTTATCTTGTTGTCATATTGTCTCGATCTCGTATCCATAGACGATCACATGAAGTGTGAACCGATTAGTTGTATTGTCTCGACTCAGTCCGTAGACAATCACTTTCGGAGAAAGGACTTATGGGTAGAAAAGTTTTAGATTGAGGTATATTTGGGTACCCTCGTCTTTTCAATTGGTATCAGAGCGTGCAAACACGAAAAGATCTAACAATCTGTGTTTGATGCGATCCAACCTATAAGACATGAGTCAAAGTAAAGTTAAGCGAGAGCGAAAACTAAAGAAAGACTCAGTTAACGTATCACAAGATATTGGAAGTTTTTATTTTAAGAAATGTTTAAAAGGGGCTTCTTCATCAAGTTCTACTTGCTCTGCTGAGAATAAGTCTGAAGGTTCTCTAGACGAGATTAAGTTAAGCCCTGTATTCGCAATCAATGATTCAGACTCTGAAAAATCTCTTTTTGATGACTAGAATTTTTTGAGTTCTATGCTTGAGATTTCTGATGAAAGTTCAAGTGTAAAAACATCTGAACTAAAGGAATTGAGCAAACAATTTCTTATTTGTTCTAATGAACTTCTTTCAGCACTTGAAAGAGAGCAAGATTTAACTTTAAAGTTTGAGAATCTCGATGAAGAGCATAACTTGCTGAAAGAAAAATTCTCACAACAAATACAAAGTCTTAAAGACAAAGTATGTGCTAGTCTTTCTCAAACAAAATTATTTAAGAAAGATCGTGATGCGGCTCTTGAAAAAGTACTTTTGTTGGAAGAGAAACTTGGTTAATTTGATGCAAGGATTAACTCTCAACAAAAGAATTTTGAAGAGAAAGAAGGTGAATATCCTTCACAAGAAAAATTCCTTAAGGCTGATCTAGCTAGTTCTCTTGAGAAAATCAAGAAGTTGGAATAAAAAAAAATTGACCTTAAAAAGTTCAATGCTAGCTCAAACAATTTAACCTCAATGTTAAAAGCAAGTAGAAATCATCGTGATACACGAGGATTGGGCTATAAGGGAATAAATGATTCAAATATTAGCAAAAAGGTAAAATTTGTTAAAGCTAAAAATTCTTCTAAACCAGAGGCTTCCACTGATGTAAAAAATGCTCGTATTTCTTGTAAAGAAGTAAAACCAGTCAAGCCTAAGAATCATGTTCAACCATTCTCCTCAAGTACGACAACCAACGGAGGCACTTCTGCTAATGTTAAGAAAGCAACAATGTTGAACAGAGATAAGAAGAAGAAGAAGAAAAATCGTCGAGCTCCAAGGCAAGTGGATCCACAAAAAGGTAACATTAAAACTCATACTCCTTATGTTACTAAGCATTATTACTATTGTGGTAATAAAGGGAACTTGCAATGGGGATGCAAAGTTCTTAAGATAGAAGATGCACTTTCGTTTGTATCAAACGAATTGGGTAAGTTTGCTCCCCGAAAGAACTCAGATTACTATTGTCCTAAGTTTAGGCAAAAGAATTATTATAATGATGGTTCCAATTTTTCCTATCGCTTGACAAGGTCATCTCATAAAAGACCTGAATATAGAAAAAGAGATGACTTTGTAAATACAAAGACAAGATCTGATGTTCCAAATTGGAGAAAGGTTGTTTCGCAAAATATCCAAAAGGACAATGATCCTAATGGTATGATGGAGAAAGCTTCTCATGCGAAACCCAACTCTAAATGGGTCCCAAAGTCCTCCATAGCCAAGAAGGGACCAAAAGTTAGTCACAAGAATGACTCTCAGCTGTTAATTGTTGGTGATAATAATTACAAGAGTTTTCTTGAAAGACTAAAGAAAGACATCATGTCTGAAATCTCTTGTACTAGTAAACGTTGCGATAATGACACTCTTCATCACAAGTCAAATAAGAAAAACAAGAGAAAACAAATCAATCTAGAGGTCAAGAGTGATTCTGTCTTAGTCCCTAGTGACAAAGAAGACAAGGCTCAAATAAACACAACCTAGTTGTGTTAGAATGTTCATGCTCACCTTGGTGCTCAATCTTTTGAAAGGTGCGGAAACACATGAAAACTGAGCACATGATCTCTCGGTTATTATATGACTAATTAACATCTTTAAGGAGATTTATTTTCTTATATACTCATACTTTCTCTATCTATATTTGATCTTTTGATAGAAACGGTAATTTTTAGTTTATGATGTTGATATCTACTGATCATATATGTGTAGCTCTTGTTTTTACGGTTAAAACGAGCCAAAATTCACTGAATTCGGACATCGTATGCAAAAGTTATGTCAAAAACAGTTTAGTGTTGTGATCCGTCACAAGTAACTCTTGTAACCGATCCTAGTAACCGGTCCCAGTGACTACTAGTGATTTTGTAACCGATCCTAGTGATAGGTCCATACGAAGGAGTGTAAAACTGTTTTGCCCATAACTTCTTCGTCCGAACTCGGAATGACCTCATTCTTTTTGCGTTGGTTTCGCAATTCAATTTCCTACAAGATAGAGATAATTGCAATACTTGATTCTTTGTTGAATATTTATAGTTTATTGCTATGCGTTTATGGGATATTTGATTTCGGTTTTCATAACCTTAATATTCGATCTCATATTGTGTGAACCCTTATAGTTTGGGTGACTTTTTGGTTTAGCGGGATTAAGTTCTATCCCATGTTGGTAGGCCTTATCAAAGGATCATAAGGGGTTCCGATTGAAACTCATGTGTGAAAAAGTCACAATATGTTGAATCATTTTTGGTGTAGCATAAAAGCATATGTGTTTCGGGTTTTCAACTTTTGCTATGCATTAGTTAAAACCGATTTTCAACCTTTCTCTGGTAAAGGTTGCTGTTGTTGTTGTTCTTTTGTTCTTGCGAGAGGATGACAACATAATTGGGGAGAGTTCTATCTTGAACTTGCGCTTAATGATATATTCTTCAGGGGAGAAAAGGATGCGGAATTTGAGGTAACGAATTTGTTAGTTAATCGTTTTCCTGTTTAAGAAAAGCCTGATTTTATTTCATATATTTTGCTTTTGCTTAACAAAATTTCGGTACAATTGATGTTTATTCCATTATTTGTATATGGATGTATTTGTGTGTGATTTAATTGTTTCCGGTTAAGAAAAACTATTGTTATCTTGCTTTATTGTTTGGTATCAATTGTTTAGGCTTACGAAATTTCTGTGCAATTGCGGTACTTTAATGTCTATGTTTGTTTCAATTGCTTCCGGTTGAGGTAAATAATTATGCAAGTTGATTTATTTGGTTTGTATGAATTGTTTATGGCTTAACAAAAAGATTTCGGGATCAATTGTTTAGTCCAATTCGATTCCGGATAAGAGAAACTAAGTTAATTATGATCTTAGTTAGACTTATCAAAGTGGAGGTTTCGGTTATTCAAGTCTAATCGAATGCCTTAAAAAGAAAAGCTAGTTAACTAACCTAGTACTTGTCTTGTTTAAAAGTGAAAGGTCTAAGTTATTATTTGAATAATTAGAACCTGATGAGAAAAATTGAGTTAATTCTGATCTTTATTTCGGTCTTATTGAACAAGCGATTGTATTTGTACAATCAGTTTAGCAAAAGAACTAAGGTGCTTAGTCAATTTTTGATTTGCTAAACTATTAGGAAAAATTTCTTCGGGCAATTGTTTCCTTGGTAACTTATCAAAACAAAATTACTTTGTAGTTTCGGTTTTGATATTGGTTATCTAAAATGGTGTTCCGAACCCTCGTGCTTAACACTTATAGGTTTTGCAAGTCTTTTAAGATTTGTAAGATCCTTTTGGTTTATCCTTTATTTGCTCGTACCTTTGTCATTATGTGACAAAAAGGGGGAGAAATATATGGAGTAAACAAGTGATTTGGTTTCACTAAGGAAAGGACAATGGTGCTTAAACGTTATATCTAACGAAAGAGTAAAGCATAGACTAAGGGGGAGTAACATATCATATTGATACTTGTAGTTATCTTAACTACAAAGGGAATAAAAAAGACGCACGGATTGAAAATCTACCTATCTTACCTTTAGGGGGAGTATTAGCTTTGTTATTATAATGTCAACAGCGGCATTTGTGGATTGAATGTATACAGGTTATTGTGTTGTTGAAACTTGGAATCAAGCGTATGTGTAATGAATTCTTGTAATTTGTTTATCCATATGATGTAAGAGATATTTCACTAAAATTAACAAAGGGGGAGATTGTTAGAGCATAGCTCGGTTGAACCCACCAAGCGTTGGTATGTCAAGTTTGGTTGTCATATTTTAGTGAACCAAAGCTCATTTAAAGAGTCGCTTGATTATTTACTAGAGTCAATTTCGTATAGGTTAGCTAGAAAGTTATTAGGATATGAGACATACAAGTATTACTTAAAGACTTGAAGAATGTGAAGAAGTAAAGAACTACATCGACGACATCATCCTTCCTCTTGAGGTTAGTAATATTTTGAATTGAACTGTTTCATTCCTAATGTATCTTTCAAGTCGTTCTATATTGAAAACGTAACTGCGAAGCTGTGAATGATTATACTCTAGTTAGACATAGTATTAAGGAATTATAATACGAAGTATAACGCCTATCTTTTGAACTTCGTATATAAGACATCAACATAATCGTATGAATGCTATTGTGATTATGTGTATGGGTATGGGTGAAGATTTCGTCCTAGGAAACAATGTTTTACATTTGTTTAAAGGAAGTACAATTCATAAACTTATTTTGTGAATCGAAAGGGAAATTGCTAGGCTTATTGGTATTGCTATTCATTGCAAATCTATGAATTACCAATATGTGTGTTTAGTATAACCGCTCATAACTTGTTTATGTATCTTGCTAAAACTATTCACGATGCCTTACTTATGTATCGGTATGACTTTTATTAGTGAAACCAATCTTAAGTAATCACCTGAGATGGTATGATCGATATTTGTAATTGGTGTGACCATTCCTAGTCATTGGGTAACCGATCCTAGAACTTGGTAAGGACTAATCACAAGATGTGTAATCGATCCTTGTAGTAGGTTAAGTTTTAGTTATTGGTGTAACTGATCCTATAACTTGTGCAACCGATCACAAGTAAGTACCATAAATAAGTGGTAACCGATCCTGGTACTTAGCTAGCCTTTTTATGGAAACTAGTGTGACCGATCCTAGTAGCCACTTGGAGGTAGAATCGAACTTGTGTTTGGTAGAACCGTTAAACCCATGAATGGTGATTGAATGTTTTTGATCAATCACATAGTTCTTGGAAATCAAATGAACCAATTCTAAACTCGTTTGGAAGTGTGGCAAATCGGTTCCAAGATTGTAAATATGAAAAAAGATTTACAAAGTAAAGATGTCGACATACTTTGAACATGTACAGTAATTCTTATCTTTTATTTTTCAAAGATATTCCTTAATAACTAAAGGAGAATCCCGGATCGAAATAAATTGAGAATCTTTTAATTAAGGTTTTTAGTTTGATATGCTTTTAATTTCCAGCAATTAAATGCATATCTTTAGAAAATAAAAAATTGGTAATGTGCATTTACTAATTGGAGATTTTCTACTGAGATTTCGGTCAATATTTGGACAGAGCATTTCCAGGAATTATGAAAACCGATTTGGGCATTTATTGCATATCTTTTAAAATATTCGGTTTTGGAAATTCCTTGGTGTCCAAACTTCCTTGGTCTATAAATATTGAAGTTTGCATTTCGAGAAAACTAATCCTCAGAGCCAGCAAAACTACCTAGTTGTGTTGTTACTGGTGGAGCCGTCTATTCGGAGAGGAAAGTACCCTAACTAGATAATTGCATTTTATTATTAGTTTTCGATTGATTTGATTGACTAACGGTTGTTGAACTTTGATTGCACCTAGTTTGTTTATGCTTGAGAATCTTCTCTTCTGATATAAGATTCACTCAAACTAGATCGAAGTATCGACGGGGATCTTTAGACTGTTTGTAGATATAAAGACGTCTGTTGATAATCCATTGTTAACAGACTCCGTTCTGTGTGTGATTGATCACAAGAGATTCAAGTTGATTGTGTGTAGGTGTTTATTAAAGATCTAAGAAGATTTGAAGACAAAGAAGATTTCTTATTTGAGTTCATAATCTTTGGTGTGCACAAAACTTGATCGGTTGGGGATTCAACTATAATCGGTTTATCTTTTTATAGATTGGATTGATTAGTTGAGTAGATCGGCATTAATACAATTCTTTGTGATTCAAAGTATTGATTGCATAGTCTAAACAATTACTTTGGTAGTTGTTGAATAGATAGATCTAAGAACCTGACAAAGGAGTTTATTAGGATAAACGGAAGAGCCTTTTGTCAAACTCATATCACTTGTTTGAAAAGAGTTGTTACCGAACAGATTTGTTGTTCCTTTACTGTTTGGAATACGAACCAAAGGAATTGTTCCAAGTGTGTGACTTATTACAAGTTGGAGGCGCAGGGATACTGAGGGAACTAGGTGAACTATAGGTTTAGTTGCTTGGTCTCAACTATACGAAGTTGGTTTAGATTTTGTATAACGGCTTAATTCTGAGAGTATTCAATTCTGGACAAGGTCCCCGGGTTTTTATGCATTTGCGGTTTCCTCATTAACAAAATCTTGCCGTGTCTTTTACTTTTCTATTTCCGAAATTATAATTGTTTTTATTATAATTAGAAGTAAAATACACAAACGTTAATTCCTAATTACTTGATAGCAATCCTATAGTGTTTGGTTAAGTCTGAACCTATTATCAAGTAATCATACTTTGTTGTTGTATTGTCTCGATCTTGTATCCATAGTCAATCATGCAAGTTATCTTGTTGTCGTATTGTCTCGATCTCGTATCCATAGACGATCACACGAAGTGTGAACCGATTAGTTGTATTGTCTCGACTCAGTCCATAGACAATCACTTTCGGAGAAAGAACTTATAGGTGGAAAAGTTTTAGATTGAGGTATATTTGGGTACCCTCATCTTTTCATTCTCCTTGATGAAGAAGCTAAGTTTACTTAGTTGAATCATCTAAATAAAAAGTTTTCGTCTCGATAACTCTTTCGTGTAGTTCATTACAATCCCTTGTTTTTTTTCTTTGCGAATTTTGTTTTCAAGAAAGGGAAAATTATTTAGTAGTATTCTACTATAACATATGGCTTTTCGGAGAATTATGTTTTAAGCGGGAGTGGATTACAAGCTGTAGGTTTCACCTATTATGCAAAAGAGACAAGTAAGGACTAAGGGGGAGAACATACATATCACCATAGTATTGCTTCAAAGTTTTGGTACAATTGGACTTTGAGGGAGGTAAAAATATTACACTCGAATGTAAAAACCATTGAGTAGATTGACTTTGTCATTCTAGAAAAGATCTAAACGAGTATTATCTAAAGTTTTCATCGCTACGGATCTTCAAAAATAAAGGTGCTGAAAGGATCATATGCAAAATATAAAAGAACTTAAAGAACAAAGAATTCAAGCAGATGTTGAAGATTCAAGAAATCAGAATATTTAAGATGAAATGTTTATTCTATTATATCCATATGTATTGATAGTTTTGTCACTAAAATTGACAAGGAGGGAGATTGTTATAGCAGTGCTCGGCTGAACTTGCAAGTTTCGTTATCTCAAGCTTATTGACAATGTTGAAGCACAAAACTATATCTTGATTTCTAGTCTACTAAAGTAAAGTATCGAACTAGGATTAGAATATGGTAGTTGAGTATCAGACATCACGAAATAACCCTTGAAGATTGAAGACTTGAGAACAAACGATGACATTTTTGAGAACTTCATCAACAAAGAGGTATGTGAAGACCGACCTATTCTATTTATTCACGTTATTTACCATTCTATCTTATGACACTATTTCATACGATTAGTAGATTTAATATTACAAAGAAGAAATTTCGAGTCAAGCTTGTCTTGATAAATCTCTTGAAATATGATTCAAGCAATAGATGTTCTTAGATCCTTAACAATTTTGGTTAAGAAAATTTTATTGTTCATGAACTATTTTTGTTTCATGTTTATCATTTGGAAATTGCCAAAGCAATGATATTTATTATCTATGGCTATTGGGATTATTTCAAATCGCTTAAAGAGAGTTTTCTAAGTAATAACTTTAAAAATTCACATAGGGATTTATGAATCCCGGTTAGACTATCTTTTTCCTGATAGTTCTTGTCTCAAGATGTTGTTCTTATTTATATTGAGGTTTTGATAATCTCATATCATGAACGAGATAGATATCACAAAGTTCTCTTTATCCCAGACTTTGTCTCAAGATGTTGTTCCACCGGCTCACTAGAAAACGATCTATCTTATTCATCCTTTGTATTTCTACTCTAACCTTTTCCCTTGTAGCAATCTAATATTCAAACCTTGATAATATAACATTGGTAACAAATTCAAAACTCGTTCAAAAGCTATTCAATCGCCGAGTTATAACCACACTGAGTAAATAACCCACCAATACTCGGATTCTTGAGTATTTTTTAACTTGGGGAACCCATTTCATATAAACCATACCACGTTAGCTCGTTCGATTTTCAAATCCTAATGGTAAGGGTTGTTCCGAGTTATTGAGTGGTTTCCTTAGTACCCAAGAAGAAGCTAACCCGGAAAATTCAAAACCAATAACTAACTCATTCACTTGTTCTTGACTCAGTGCCATTTTTGTTCCAAGCAATACAAAGTCACTGATCCTTCTTGTTGTTCATCTAACCAGTCGTTCATTTCCACCTAATTTTCCTCGTGATTGCAATCTTCCACTACCGGAGACGGGAGAAATCCTATGGTGGGTTTGGTTGCAGTTTTACATGCAAATCCCTAGTGTTTCGTAGGATTTACAGAATTTCTATATTTTAAAGTCCATGTACTGTTTGACATAATTCCTTAATAAGTATCCCGCCGAATCTTAGGAAAAGGGGTCGGACTCCATATGAAGGATTTACTGGAAAAATAATTCCCGTAGGAAAAGTGATTCCAGTAAATTTTTGCAACCAAACGAACCTAAAAGAATATAATTCATCCAAATCTCGTGGACCAATAAATCCCACCTTTTGCATCCAAACCCACGGCAAGTGTAATCACTGGTTTTTGATAAAGCCTATTTTAACTCAGGTGAACTTCTTATAGCAATAAGATAAAATTATTGTCCCGAATTACCATCCCAAACCTACGTGTATCTAGACAACTTTGTAGTTTGTACCCATCATCATCACCATCATGATTATCACCATCAAGAGTTTGATCCTGTAGTGGAGCACCCTTGAAGTATTGTAAGAATTCGTGCATCCGATACAAAATATCAGTCTGAAAAGTGATCCATTCAGGAGTAGTAGTGAAACCCTCCGGTTTCAGATTCCGATCTCTCTGTTCGAATAAGACTTCTGGTGGTGGGCCTATAAAGCCCATGAATGAACTCGTGGAAACCGGAAAAAAAATACACAAGGCATTCCCAGATTTTCGGAAATTTTCAGATATGAGTTAACAACGTAGAAAAATAAATAAATTCTCTTAAAAGAAAAAACACATAACAACGTAGAAAAATAAATTCTCTTAAAAGAAAAAACACATAAAATCCATTTTTTTCAATTTGAAGAGTAGATGACAACAAAACAAGGAAGAACAGCCTCTGGATTAAAAACAAATAGTTCCTCAAATTTGCCAAAACCCCTTTCGTAACAACCAGCACCAACAGCATCATAACTTTCCGCCACCGCCACCGCCACCTCCACATTGGTGTTTTCATCCTCTTCTGCGACATCCTTCACTCTACCAGCAATCACACGACATACAAGCATAGCTCTTGTGTCATTCCAATCCACACCACCAAAACCATTATGTGCCTTACCACTAGTTGCTGCAGTATGCACTCCTTTCAGTCCTTTCACATTGCACACCTTTCCTACAAACCCATTTCTTAGTACTGAACATACACCACAATCTACTAAGTCACATAAACTAGTAGTAGAATGACCGAGTGAACAAGCTAAACTTGTGCAATGAAATCTCAATTGTTCATTGCCATCAGCTGCACATCTTGGATTTCTATTTGCGTTACAACTACTTAGTTTCTGAGCTGATTCTCTACATTCTTCAACCCTTTGGATTCTGGTTTGTGTATTGTGGACTTTTAGTATCTGCTTGATTTTGCAGATCGGTTCGTCTTTTCTTAACCAGCTTGATTTGAATATCATCTCTATTGTATCTCGACCTAAATCTTTTGGTCCCAAGATTGACACCGAGGTAGAAGAAGTTGTTTTTTGAGTTAGGGAAAGACCCATTGCCATGAAGACCAACATTGTGAACTGAAGATCTTGTTGAACTATGATCCTCCGTCTGACGACTTCTATTTTCAGGACTAACATCTCTATTGAGATTACAAGTAGAAGCACAAGAAGAATTTAACTTCGAATGGTCACCATATTCCACTGGTATACATGTTATAGATTTTTTGATTTGTTTCCACGAAGATGAGGGAATTAAACTTTTGATTTGCTTCCATGAAGATTGAGGTTTTTTCAGTCGTGGGTTTTTCTTTGGACTACTACTAGTATTAGGTTTGGGTGAGAAAGCCATGAGCAAGAACCAGAGAAGATGGTGAATTGGGAGGATAAAGTTCGAAACGAGAGAAGTAATGTGCTATGGAATGTAATGACTAATGGGTTTATATATGTGAAGCCAGATTCTGGTTAGTTTGTATATTTCATATCCCATTCAAGTTTAAGTCCAGTTTCTATTTTTCATGAATTTCTATATTTAAAGGGTAGTAAGATGTTTACAGGTAAGTAAGGGGCTTATCTAGGAAACCAAAAGTGCACAACAAAGTAAAACAAAGGGTTTTGCTGTTTTCTGGCATGCTTAGTAACTGCTGCCTAACTGAATTCTTTGAATTCCAACATACAAGAGAAAGGCGCAACTGTTGGGTAATTTGAAAAACTCAAAATGGAGATAAACAACATTGCTGCTTTCATTACATATATTAATCATACAGTAGCGAACGCTTGCGAAAGCATGTTTTACATATATAAACTAAGACTCCAACGTAGCAATAAATAGAGAACATTGCAATCGACCAACATTCCTCCCTCCTACTAACAAACAACAAATCTTATTGTCTTTTCATCATTATCTTTTTATTATTATTACATTCTCCTATCGTATGACCTCAAGTAGTCATCTTCTAAAAGATTGATTAGAATACAGGACCAGCCGCAAGGATCTCTTGGGTAAGCTTGCTGTCTTTACCAATCTTGTAGCTTGCGAAGACATCAAAGTTCTTCCTGAATAGTCCACCGAGCTTCAACAATGTCTCCTTGTAGGCATCCTTGTCTGACCACTGAATTGTCAACAAAACAATCAAACAAGTGCACATTGTTAATTTCACATAAAAAAGTTTAATTAGGAATCTGAAAGAGAAGAGGTAAAACTGCTCTTACAGTATTCATTGGGTCCAAGATTTCTGACGGAACTCCCTCGACTTCAGTAGGGATCTCTAGTCCAAATACTTGGGTCTTCTTGAACTTTGCATTCAGGAGACTGCCAGAATGGATTGCGTCAATGATCTTTCGGGTGTAAGGCAACCTAATGCGGTTACCTGAACCATAGCTGCAAAAGAAGGATTGAAGTTTTAAGATATCACGGTGGTGTAGAAAACAACATATATAAACTACCTACGAGATGTTGACTGCACACAAATCTGACTCATGACTTACCTTCCACCAGACCATCCAGTGTTGACGAGCCACCCAGTAGCACCATGCTTCTGCATCTTCTCAGCAAGCATCGCAGCATATTTGGTAGGATGCAACATTATGAATGCTGCTCCAAAACAGGCTGAAAATGTTGCCTGTGGTTCCTTGATTCCTTCCTCTGTTCCAGCAACCTGTTTCGAAATTGTTAAAATATCAGATAACAAGTATGTAGATAGATTTCGTGATAGCATTACAGGAAAGTAAGTAGTAGAGTCATATAAATGTACCAGAGCAGTGTAACCACTGATGAAGTGATACATGGTCTGCGCTAGGTTCAGTTTGCTTACTGGTGGGAGCACACCAAAAGCATCACATGCCAAAAGAATGACATTCTTAGGGTGAGGGCCAACACATGGTATCTTCGCGTTGGGGATGTATTCAATAGGGTATGCAGCACGAGTATTCTCTGAAGAAAACAAATAGGAGATGTTATAGCGACATTATAAGATATTAAGATGTAAACTAAATTGTGCATGCTTCAGAATCATATCATGTACCTGTCACAGATTTGTCTGTATAGTCCACCTCTCGGGTGTGCTCGTCAAATACAATATTTTCCAACACTGTCAAAACCCCACAAGATATTGTTGATAAATAACTAACATCACAAAACCATGATGCGTATCAAAATCAAAGTTGTTAATGAATGACTGTAAAAGAGGACAGGAGTGTTACCGGCTCCAAACTTGATAGCGTTGAAGATATCAGGTTCTTTTTCTCCTGAGAGATCAATGCACTTGGCATAGCATCCACCTTCAATGTTTGAAACACCATTCTCACTCCAACAGTGCTCATCATCTCCAATTAAATACCTATTGTGGTCGGTAGACAAAGTTGTTTTTCCAGTACCTACAACAAATTAATTAATAACAATACTAAAAATGGGAATAACGATAAGAATACTTACACAGAGAGCAATCAAAGGGAAATTCCAGTATTAAATTCATCAATTGTTAATACTGTACCTGATAAACCAAAGAAGAGGGCGACATCGCCATCTTTTCCCATATTGCAACCAGAGTGCAAGGAGAGAATTTGGCGCTTGGGCATGAGGTAATGCATAACGCTGAAAAGACCCTTCTTCATTTCCCCGGCATATTGGGTACCGAGGATAACCATTTCCCTCCTATCAAGATTAAGATCTATACTAGTGGAGGAAGTCATGTAATGGGTGTAACGATTACATGGAAACTGACCGGCATTGTAAATAGTGAAGTCTGGAGTACCGAAATCCTCCAGTTCTTTAGGTGTGGGTCGAATACACCTGCCAACCCACACAGTTATCATTTGTATACTAAACCTAGTCATGCATATGAATGTAAATTTTTGTTTCTGCTTCCATAGCTAAAGATTACTCGTCAATTTTGACTTACATGTTGTGCATAAACAAGGAGTGATAGGCTCTAGCTGATACAATACGCACTTTGATTTTGTTTTCAGGATCCCAGTTCAAGAATTGATCATTAACAAACACCTGAATTCCCATAAACAAACACCTTAGAAAAACAAAAATCGTTCATATAATACAAGATAACTAGGTCACATGATCGAAGTCCCATAAACTGCCGCAGAAGGTCAGCTTATTTCGGAATGGAGCATAAACAGATAGACTGACTGGGTAAGATTTTCCACACAAAACAAGAAAAAAAGGTTTCGAAAATCAAAGCAGCTTACATAACCAATAGTAATACTACTATTGCTGTTACTGTCTCTACTGTTAATGTGTGATTTCCTGTAACCAACTTGTTGTCTTTAACTCATTAGCTCAACTCTTTGGCATTTATTTCTTCAACCATTTTATCTAGATTTTTCTGGTTTTCCTACTCATTGAATTCTTGGGATGGAGAAATTTTGTCTTAACTAAAGAAATTTATGGGTCACCATATTTGGTCTATTATCTTCAGAATAGGACAAAATAATGGGTCATCAACTGATTGAGGGTAGTATTGTCACGATATTCAGAAAAAGCCAAGAAAGATACCATCATAGATAGTAGACACCACAATAGTAAAAATAAATAAATAAAACTGCTAAAAAAGACAGGTACGCGTTCTGTTTAGTAAACCCAATATAGAAAGCGTATGATGTTATTATACCTTATCCAGTGAGTTCAAGTAATCCACAGCTCTTTCTCTGTTAACCAAGAAGGTGTGTTCATCCATCTCAATGTTTGGTGAGCCCCTGTAAACAAACAACAAACAAATTAGAGTTTCATTTTTACAATTAATTAGGGAGGAAATAGAGATATAGGAAGTAGGGAGCAGTACTTACTTTCCCCACCAGAGCTCATCCTCAGTTGTTTCATCTCTAACAACTCTTTTATCTCTTGGAGATCTACCAGTTTTTGCTCCTGATAGAGTTGCTAATGCTCCACTTGATGTTATGAATGATCCATGTTCATACTTAATTGCCTGCTCATAGAGCTCTGATACATGGACAACCAAAAAGCGTAATTATTAACATATTATAGAATAAAGCCTTTTACGAAAGTTGAAAGAAAACTTTACCACATCCCCTGATCGTCAATGGTGATGGGTACGTGTACCTGCAGGTGAGAGATTGTAGAGGATATGGGTGAACTTGAGAGCACTGTCACTGATGCTGAGTGTGGGTGTGATATGGTGATGATGATGTGAGACATGTGCAGCCTTTTGGGGTTCAGCTGCTCCTTTCTTTGCTGGATCTCCTTTCACCACTTTTGGTCCAGTCTCCCTAGTTAGTGATGCCAAAGAAGCACTGAAGACGTACAAGAAACACTTATTAGATTTTGAATTATGAATTTTGATTATTATTAATAAGCATGTGCATGTTTTATACCTTATGGATTGAAGTTGTTGTATACTTCGATCTTCTTCAGCAAACAAAGCACCTTGAGAACCTTTGGTAGGAGTAGTAGGAGCAGATTTTTTCTTTTGGAAGGAATGAAGCTCATTTAGAGTTTGAGCTTTCACGGGAGCTGAGGTATCATCATGACATATTCCATTTGGTTTCTTTTCATGTGTTTGTATCTTTGCTAATCCATTTCTTGCAAGAATTCCATTTCCATTAGCAGTACCAACAAAACTGAATTCTTCCCCGTTACAATTTCCTGCCATTTTTTCTAACTCTCTGCACGCAAAGAAAATCTGGTTATAACATGAATTCTTTTAAATCCGAAAAAACATAATATTACAGAAGATATTATCAAGAACATAGTATTGAAGGAGATGCGGAGAATGAGAGATCAAACCAGAAAGGTGCGAGCTCAAACGAACCGAAACGGATAAACTCTAAAACGAATATGAAACAAAAGAAAACGAAGGAAACGACCATGCAATGTATAAAGTAAGGAGAGAAAGAGAAGTGAAGTATGAAGGGGTGAGAAAAACAGAGGAATCGGCTCTTCCTTTTAAAGGTTTTTTTTTCTTCTTCCGTTTTAACTTAACCATATCCATAGTAACCATAGTTAGTTTTTGAACTAAACTTAGGTTAAATGGATAACGATAAAGTTGAATTAAAAATTTCCATGACATATACACACCCTAGGTGTGCCCCGTATATGGATGGTGGACTGGGTTGCACCAATTCGTCAATTGGGTCGCCGTATCGTGTGTCCGGCCATATGGACACAGCCACATACGGCAATACTCCAAAAATACGGTTAAGTTATTAAAATTATTATTTTAATTATGATGTAACGATCACCTATTTTCAAGAAAGGTAATATTTGAGAAACTGTGTATTTTAGACGATATTACAGCTGTGTGGTTATTATCATCTGCTCACGTTAGCAATCTTTGATTCCAAAGATAATAAATATCTTTGATTGAGATGAAAAACCAGATCTATTTGCTATGCTCTGCCTCGTTTATATACTTATATATCTTTAAAATTTTACGATGTCTATGTATACCGCTGTGGCGCCGTATCATGGATTTTTAGATTTGCCGTATTGGACACACGGACACACGGGTGTCCGCACCCGTGGCGGTATTGGTACAACCCAGATTGTGGAAGGGTGAGAAAAGGAAAAGATAAGGATGTTTCGTTGATAATGGATGGGGTGGAAAAAGAATGGCCGGTGAGGTGAAACGAGAGCTACATATGCATATGATGTGGTGTTCTTTTGTTATGACAAGTAGCAACTGGTTTTTTGGTTCATCTCATTTTAGTTCATGCCTCAGAATGACAAGTCAAGGAATTTAAGTAATGATCAATTAATGAGCAAAAGCCGAATCCGCAAAGTATTACCTTCTCTAATTCTTCTCATTACGAGTTGAGAAACGACATTTGGGTTGTGCTTCTTTTGAAGGATTGAGAATTGCGCGTGTGAGTGGGGTGAAAACTCGGCCACCGCTTTAAAAACAGCACCGAAACTGCAAGGGCATATGATGATAAGGCTTTAACGCATAATTCACTTATTCTAAGGTGACGTTTATTTCACTTTCTTTTATGCATGAGGTTCTGATACCGGATATGGCGAACGATGAGTTATATTGGAAAAAAGAAAAAGAACAACTAGCGACTAGCCTCGGAACTCCATAGAGTTGCACAAAACAAGTTCTCTAAGTATTAATTACCATGTCATATGTGTTGAAGTTATGACCAATGAAAACTATTTACTTGCTTTATTACAATCCCATCTCAACAGAGATTTTACACCATGTAAAGGTTTTTTTAGAAATTTCTCAGTAACACTCCACTGAATAATATATTAATGGCTTGAAAAGGGACCAGTGAACGTAGTTTGTTAGAGAGAGATAGAAGTTGTGGACTTGGGGAAGGTAACATTTGGTTAATGCCTTGAGCCAGCTAGCACCTACACTACAACTCTCACCCCTATCTTTGGGGTTGATAGGTGAAACTTCAATAGTTGAATATGTATGGGTGGTGGCACTGGTGGGGACTTTATCTTTGAAGTTTGGACTTGGGAGTTATGGTGGATTTTTAGTTCCAAGCATTGAGGATATTTGTCCATACTCAAATCTCTCCACCAGTTTTGATGGTCCTACTCTTATCCTCCTATCCTGATGATATCATTGATATGTATTAGTTATGTTGATTGTGTACATCAAAAAATAAGACAAAACAATGCATGTGTCTATCTTTATGGCTGTCCAGCTCGTCGGATCAATTTGGTTCAAAGATTGCATTATTGTTGGCGCCCTAAAACTTATCTGCATTCCTCTGTTCTCCTCCAACTTATCAAATCAAGGATGAACAAAACCATGGCTAGCAATTGGTCATCTAATACCATTTTTCCATCTCTCAATATCCTTAGCAAAAAAAGATATTCAATTATTCAAATCTCTTTTCTTTAAACCCCAAAAAATATCCCATCAAATTTATCCTCATTTATAACTTTAGTCCCACTTCCATTACACCATGATCACTACTTCCATTACGCATGCATCTTCCAGGGGTATATATGATGCTTTGCTTGATAGTAATGTTATATGTATATCATTGTAGACTGATGCCAAACCAATATGAAGAAGTGAAAAATGGAATACCAAATGCTATAATTATAAGGAGTTGGCTTTTTAATCGTTATATGTGCTCTCGATCTCGATCACAAACTTCTTCATGGCAACACTGGGCAAAGAAACTGGTACAGTATACCTCTGTCTCCTTTGTTGTTCCTGTAAGATATATAAACGCTTGACATGCATCCAAGAAGTTAAAGTTGGAACAGATATTGCTGTCCCTCGTACACTCGAGGGGCCTCTCTAAGCCTACCAGCAAATGGGTAGTAAAATATGAATAGCTATTAGTTCGGGTTTTCACTAGAAGCCTGGAACTCTTTATAAGAGCATTTCCAACGGAAGGTGAATCTCTTTTTTTTTTTAGTGACACATAAGATTTTAGACCCCCATTTGCCATAAATTCATCTCCAACAGTAGGGTCCTATAAATTAGGAGGGACCAATTACTAATTATGAAGGTGTTCAAGAAAGTGTTATTTACACCTCGGGCTCCACCTCTACGTCATATTTTTCACTAATTTTTTATTAAAATTCTTTACTGTTAGAGATGGGTTTTTAGATATAAGGTCCTATATTTACTCCATGTGTAGACCTCATAAATAAAAAGACCAGATTAAAAAGCCACATAGGATTTTTTGCACCTTGTGTTGGAGATGCTCTAACGGCTTTTCCATGCATTTGGGACTACATGCATTTTTTTTTGTTTTGTTAGCACCGCCTCTCTCCCCTACATGCCTTATTTGGGACTACATGCGCTATACATATACATGCACAAAAACACCCTACCTTCGTCTCGAAAATTCCAATAGCGATACAAAGAAGAAACACAAAAGCGCAATGGCGACACTGGCTAACCTTCCTGAAGATATTATCATCAATATACTTTTGAAGTTATCAGTCAAATCAACATGCTGTTCAAAACAACAAATTTAGTGTTCTACTTGAATCACGTAAGACAGACTCTTACTATGATAAGGATGGGTATAATTATACAATAGATTTTGATGTAACATCCTCATCTTACCATATGGCTGTTCAAACTGATCTCCCACGTAATAATGTTGTACTTGATTCTGAACTCCTTGATTCATGCAAAACTGATCTCCCACGTAATAATGTTGTACTTGATTCTGAACTCCTTGATTCATGCAATGGCCTGATCGGCTTATACACCGGTAATCGTGATGGGGATATACCCGGAATGATTTGTTTGTGGAATCCGATAACTCGAGAATACCTGAATATATCGACGCCAGCATCAATTCGTGGCAAATCAAAAAATTTGTCTAAATATGGGGTGTGTTATGATTGGAAAATTGATGATTAAAAGTTATTCTTAATAGTGACCAGACAATACGACGAGATTTTTCCTGAAGTTTGGGTTAGTAGATTACGCTCAAATATATGGAAACGCATTGGAAACGTACCTTATGATAGTCATGTGCCTGAGAAAAAATTATATGGAATTATTCATTGGATAAAACACACAAGTTATAGTTTCGTATGATATAGTTGAAGAGCGAACCAGAGACGAATTCCAGTTACCAAGTTGTTATCTAGAGGATGAATGGTACTCGTATTATCGTATGGATGTTGGTGTTTTGGGGGACGACCTTTACCTGTCAGTTAATATTACATAGTATGATTGCAACATTGATCTATGGGTGATGAAAGATTATGGAGTTATAGATTCTTGGACCAAAATTTTCAGTATTTCAAAACTACAACAAATTTTCGATCATTACGGCCACTGCATTATCTGAACAAGAATTGTGAGATTTTATTACACGGAAATGTAAGTATAGAAGGAGGAAAGTCGTACGAGGATGTTTTAGTGGCTTGTGACCTAAATAATGGAAGACTAATGACTTTGGATATCCCCTGCAAACCTAAACATTTTTATCCGACTGCTTTTGTTGGAAGTCTAGTTTCACTCAATTCGGGGGAATTCGTAGAAGCTACCAAAACAATATCTAAGGGGACAGTTAAGCGAGCAAAATCTGGGTATTAGGAGTTACCAAGGTGTAGCTGGGGCCTGGGGGACATATTTTCCTTTCTCGCTGGTGTTTCTTAGCATTGGGATCTTTATCTTTTTAGTTGAGATGGTTGAACAAGATAGTATGGTTACTTTTCTAATAAATGATGGTTTTATCAAGTATTTTTCTCTGTTTTTGCTCTTTTTTTAGTGTACAACTTGCGCAGGTGCATGACAAGGCTAACGTCAGGGAGATAGAGTCTCAGGTTCCTCAGAAGACATAATGATATACCCGTGACAAGCACAAAAAGATTGCGAGAGATTAATTTTTCTTGCTTTAATTGTTCTTATTACGTTTCATCTTGTACATTCTTTACCTCTTTATGTTTGAGCAACAAGATCATTCTGAATGAAAATAACCTGGCCGGAGTTCGGTTTGAACTTATGAACTTAGACGGATTTCTGTTTGACCATATGTTTGGTTTTCGTCTAAAGATGGCACAAGAAATCAAAGACATCAACAGAATTGATGCTGAATGGAATAACAAAGAGTCAATGCCAATCCCCTGTGATGGAAAAATTCACTACCCTTCCCTTCCAAAACCACAAACCTTGTAACGAGTACTAATGTCTCCGTTTTGTGCTCTGTTTAGAACATCTTTTCCATTTCTATTTTGGTTGAATATCCAACAAATTCCGCCATATACAGACTTTGATAATTTGGGTGTCAAATAAATCTCCATTATCTCTCTGATAAGATATACAAAAAACTCAACTAGCAGAGTTGTATTGATAGGCTTCTTACAAGTCTTAATCCACTTCGGATTTAATCCAACTTCGGTTTTCATTGGAGTATCAGAATTCTAGTGGGACAAGAATTCCAAGCATGTTAGGGTTTGGTTTTTTGTATGGAAACCGTGTATACCTTGATTGGTAAAGTAAGTATTTGGGCCTGCATGCGCTATATTATATATTCACAACACCGTACTACCTTCACCTTGAAGAAAAAGAAAAAAAAAGCACAACGGCGACATTAGCGAGCCTTCCTGAAGATATTACCATGGATATATTTTCGAAGTTATCAGTCAAATCCATCTCTCGTTTCAGATGTGTATGCAAACTTTGGTATGAATTCTTTAAAAACCCAAAGTTTATTAAGATGCACCTTCAACATGCTATTGAAAACAACAAATTTAGTGTCCTACTTGATACATATTTTAGGCTGTTCCGTAGATCAAGTTGATTACTCGGAAAGGGATGTTTATTATACCATAGATTTTGATGTAACATCCTCATCTTATCGTACGGCTGTTGCGACTAATATCCCACGTGATGATACGTTTGTACTTGACTCTCTACTTACTGATTCATGCGATGGCCTAATCAGTTCATCCACCTGTGATCCTAATGGGTATACACTAGGAATGATCTGCTTGTGGAATCTACCAACTCGAGAATACAAGAACATACCGAGACCAGCATCTGACATATCGCATACGAACTTTTCCAGATATGGGGTTTGTTACGATTGGAAAATTGATGATTACAAGTTGTTTAGAATAGTGGCTGATACCCGATTTAGTATTACTTCTGAAGTTTGGGTTAGTAGATTAGGTACAAATTCATGGAATAGCATTGGGAACATGCCTTACCATATACATCGTATTAAGATTTCTATGAAGCCTTTAAATGGGGTTATTCATTGGATAGGTAAAACTAAAGTTATAGTTTCGTTCGATATAGTTGAAGAGCGAACTAAAGATATTGAAGAGCGAATTAAAGAGATCAAAATGCCCAGTTTCTATTTAAACAACGAATGATACTCGTCTAATGATATGGAACTGGGTGTCTTGGGGGAGGACCTATTCCTATACGTTAATGATATATCTGGCAATGGGAACCTCGATCTATGGGTGATGAAAGATTATGGAGTTATAGATTCTTGGACCAAAATTTTCAGTGTTCCGAAAGATGAGACCAATTTTCATTCATTAAGGCCCCTGCATTATCTTAATAAGCATCGAGAGATTCTATTACACGGTGTACGTTTCGAAGGCAAGGATGATTTAGTCTCATATGACCCCAAAAGCAGAAGACTTGTGACTCTTGATATATCATGCATGCCAAAACATTTTAATGCGACTACTTTTGAAAGAAGTCTAGTTTTACTCAATTCGGATGAATTCCTAAAGGCTACAAAAATATCTAAGGTGGATACCAGTTTTGCTGGCACTTATAAGATTTTGTCGCTGACAGGTGAGAGAGTGAAATCCGGGTATTCGAAGTTTCGAAGTTGTGGCTGGGGTAAATACATTGTTTTCTGACTTGTGCTTCTTTGTAGCTATTTGTCAATGAGCATATTGGGATCTAGAAGTTTTCTTCATCCTTTTTCTTGAAATGGTTGATCAAGAGAATATGCTACCACCATTAAACTGAAAATGGTGGTAGCAGCATATGTGGTCATCCATGAAAGAAACGTAACTATATTGGTGATTTGTACGACATTTGTTTGTTGAATTTCTGTTTTGCAAGCACTAGTACTCAAAGAATTACAGATTTTTCCAATAATAGTGGATTTTTAGTTCCAAGCATTGAGGATATTTGTCCACACTCAAATCTCCTCCAATTTTAATGGTCCTACCCTTATCCTCCTATCCTGATTTATCATTGACATGTATTTTACTAGTTATATGATGGTGTTACATAAAAAATAACAATGCATGAGAATGATTACCATTTCGATCAACTTATTCAGAAGTTGTATTATTGTTGCCCTACCATGTGTGTCTTATCTCAGTGGTAGACAGGTGTACTAGGGGGTTGGATTTATACTCCGTTAGGATTAGAAGGTTTTTAAAGGTTTTACTAAATCAAACTTATTAGGTATATGTGAGTGTGCCAGATAAGTGTGTCAAGTCAGTGTTGACTTGACTTAAGCTGTATTAGGTTATGTTTGTCTGCTGTTTTAATACAGCTTTAAATACTCTGTAATAACACCCATTAAAGTTGTCTGAAATATTTCTTTCTCAATAATATCAAGATTATCAGTTTCTCATGGTATCAGACAGATGATTCTGAGCCAAAACTTTCAACCCTAAAAATCTTTCTCAATAATCTTTTCATTATTTCTACAAGAATCGAACAATTTTCATATACTTCTTTTTACTATTCAATACTTTTTCTAAACAATCTTTTACTAAAAAATTTCAAATCAGATCTGGTTCTTCAACAATTTTGTTTCAACATCTTTACGGATTCAGTTAATGCCATCTACAACAATCGTTTATCGAAGAAGAAAAGATATGGGTACCAATTCGAATTCCGCTGCTCAAATGGATAATTCATCTGACTTTGCTTTTCCATTCACCAACATCTCAAACTTTGTTTCTACGAAATTAGGTCCAAATAATTTCTTGTTGTGGCGTGATCAGATGGAAACTATATTGATTTCCACTGATTTATATGGTTATGTGAATGGTGATATTCAAGAACCTGTTAAACAGGTTGAAATTGATGGAGTTTTAAAGATAAATCCACAATGGGTCTTGTGGAGGAAAATTGATTGCTTTGTTATTAGTTGTATGAAGGCAACTTTTACAGATTCTGTTTCTGGTGATGTTTTAGGGCTTTCTAATGCTAGGAAAATTTGAGAATTCCTTGAACTTAGTTTTAAAAGCCAATTCATGGCAAGAAAGAATATACTTAGAAACCAACTTCATAATGTAAAGAAAGGCAATCTGACTATCTTGGTATACTTACATAATGTCAAGAATATAGCTGACTCTCTAGCAGCAATTGGAGAAAAAGTAAGTGATACAGACTTGGTTATATATGTATTGAATGGGCAAGGAAGAGAGTTTGATAATTTGTTATAGCTGCTCAAAATAGAGAGACTCCTTTTACCTTAGCAGAACTCAAACCAAGACTATTGAATCATGAATAATGGCTCATTGAGAAACAACATACTTCTAGTGCTACTTATGATTCTCAACATACTACTGCATTCTATAGTAGAAATGGATCTAATAATAATTTCAGTGGTAATGGAAGAGGCAAGTCCAAAAATAATGGTAGTACTGGCAGAGGAAATTCTGGCTATAATACAAGGAATTAGGGGAATGGATCATATCAAGGAAATGGTTCATATTTAGGCAGTACTTCATCTTAAGGGAATGCTTCATATCAAGGTAATTCTTCATATCAAGGCAATGGCTCTTATCAGGGTAGCACTTCTTGACAGGGGAATGGAGGTAGAAGAGATTTTTCTACTATGGATTGTCAGATTTGTCGTAAAAAGGGACATTATGCTAGCAGATGTTATTTCAGATATCATCCACCAACTTTTACTAATTCTGCCAATGAAGAACAACATGGTTCTTTTCAACAGGCTGTTACTACTTTAAATGAAGATGGTCCTTATTATGATCCTTCTACATCAACTGCTTCTCATTGTATATCTGATTCTGGAGCAACTACACATATGACTGGAGATGAAACTTTGCTACAACATACTTCAAACTATAAAGGGAAGGATCAAGTTCAAGTTGGCAATGGTAAGGCACTTGCTATTACTTCAGTAGGTACTTCAAATCTTATTACATCTGCTAACAGTTTTAGATTGAATAAAGTTTTAGTAGTCCCTGATATGAAACACAATTTACTATCAGTAACAAGATTTACTAGAGATAATTCTTGTTATTTCAAGTTTTATCCATATGGTTATGAAATTAGAGATTTGCATACTGATGCTTTGCTTGCTCATGGAAAAGTAGTCAATAACTTGTATCCTATTCTTAATATGCCTCATTCTCAGTATTCGTTTTCTGCAACTTTGTCTGCATCTTCAAATATTTGGCATGATAGACTAGGTCATCCATCTACTCATATTTTAAAGAAACTTCATTCTGATAATAAAATTGTTTTAAGTACTTCTATTCCTTCAACTTTATGTCATCCTTGTCATCTTGCTAGAAGCAAAAAGTTACCTTTTCAAATGTCTTTGTCTCATGAACAAAAACCTCTAGCTTTAATACATTGTGATGTTTGGGGACCTAAAATTCCTTCTCTTCATGGTTATAGATACTATATTCTGTTTGTTGATGATTTTAGTAGGTTTCATTGGATTTATCCAATGGAACTGAAATTTGATGCTACACAATGTTTTCAACATTTCAAAACTCACACAGAAAATTTGTTTTCAACCAAAATTTTGTATTTTCAAGTTGATTGTGCAGCAGAATTTGTTAAGGGACCTTTTCAAGTTTTATTACAATCTAGTGGCATCAATATCAGAATTTCATGTCCCAAAACACCCGAACAAAATGGACTTGCAGAAAGAAAGCATAGGCATATCACATAAATGGGAAATACCTTGCTATTCAATTCTTTTTGTCCTAAAGAGTTTTGGTATGATGCTTTCTTAACTGCCACTTATCTTATAAACAGGACTCCCACTAAAATTTTAAATTTTAAATCTCCCTTTGAAGTTCTTTTTGGCAATTCTCCAGATTATTCTTTTTTAAAAGTGTTTGGAACAGTTTGTTATCCTCATCTAGCTCATTCAAGAGCAGATAAACTTTCTCCAAAATCAGTTAAATGTGTTTTCATTGGTTATCGTACTCTTCACAAAGGATATAAATGTTATAATCCTGTTCTTAAAAAGCTTTATATTTCGAGACATGTTGTCTTTTCTGAATCAGAGTTTTATTATGCATCTGATACTACTTCTTCCACTTCATCCTCATCTTTAGTTAATGATTTCAATTCCTCCATTTCTCATGAAGTTCTTCCTTCTAGCACAATGGTGACTAGGTCTCAAAAAGGTATTTCTAAACCTAAAGTTTTTCCTGATCATGTTTCACATCTTTCTGTTAAACATCCTATTTCTCCTAAATATACAACTTTATTGACTACTTTAACTGAGCCAAAGACATTTAAGACAACAGTGCAAAATCCAAAGTGGCAAGTTTCAATGAAGGAAGAATATACAACTTTAATGGATAATGATACTTGGGAGTATGTTGCTCCTGAGCCACATATGAATATCTTAGGATCCAAATGGGTGTATAGAATAAAACAAAAATCTGATGGGTCTATTTATAGATTTAAATCTAGGCTGGTTGCAAAAGGTTATGCTCAGCAAGATGGAATTGATTTTAATGAGACATTTAGTCCAGTTGTTAAGTCACCAACTGTTAGAGTGGTTCTCTGTTTAGCAATTACTTATAACTGGCCAGTGAAACAATTAGATGTACGTAATGCTTCTTACATGGATACTTGGATGAGGATGTTTATATGTCACAACTACAAGGTTTTCTTAATCCAGATTATCCTTTAAATTATGTTTGTCATCTTAAAAAGAGTTTGTATGGATTGAAACAAGCTCCTAGAGCATGGTTTCATAAATTCAGCTCATTTCTTATTGCTTTTGGGTTTAAGAAGTCTATATCAGATAATTCTATGTTTGTGTATTCTTTTCCAAATGGTATTCTTATCTTACTTCTTTATGTTGATGATATCTTGTTAACTGGTAGTTCTTCTTAGATGATTGTTGATCTTATTACTTCATTGAATAAAGAATTTGCTATGAAAGTGTTAGGAGATTTGTCCTTTTTCCTTGGTATTGAAGCAGTTAGAAACAGTGATTCAATTGTCTTAACACTAAAGAAATATACTTTAGAGTTGTTAGATAAGGAAAATTTGATGAATTGTAAGCCATGTGATGCACCAGTGGTTAAGTCTAGTAGGCTTTCTATTCATGATGGAGTTAAATTGGATGATCCAAGTGTGTACAGAACTCGTAGGAGGTTTACAATATCTCATAGTTACAAGACCTGATATATGTTTTGCAGTGAATTATGTTTCTCAATTCATGCATTCTCCTTCTGATTTGCATTTACAATTAGTCAAGAGAATTTTGAGATATTTGAAGGGTACAGTTGATGTGGGTCTTACATTAAGAAAGGGTGATGTTTTTAGTTTAAAGGCTTATACTGATTCTGATTGGGCTGTATGCCCTGATACAAGAAGATCTACATCTAGTTATGTAGTGTTTCTGGGTTCAAATTTGGTTTCTTGGTCTTCTAAAAAGCAACCCACAGTGCTTAAGTCTTCTGCATAAGCAGAATATAAATGTCTTTATGTTGCTGCTGCTGAGTTACAATGGTTTACTTATTTATTAACAGATTTGAAGATTATTATTCAAACAGTTCTGTTGTTGTGTGACAATACTAGTGCACTATCTTTGGCAACTGATCACGTTTTCCATGACAGGACCAAGCATATAGAAATCCAATATCATACAGTCAGGGAACTTGTTGAAGAAGGATTCTTAAAGATACATCATATATCTTCAGAGGACCAGTTAGCTGATATTTTTACAAAGGGGTTATGCTTTCCAACTTTCTCCAGACTTTTGCATCAATTGTTGGATCATCATACAGTCAAGGATTCTTCTACTTCAACTGCTTCTTCTGTTACAATTTCAGAAATACACTCTTAAGTGTTTTAGTTTGTTTTTATTTTTGTACTTCTTGTCTTTCTTTTCTCAATTTGATTCTTTTTTTCACAGTATCATATTGAAGGGGGAGTATTAGGTATATGTGAGTGTGCCAGATAAGTGTGTCAAGTCAACAGGTCAATGTTGACTTGATTTAAGCTGTATTAGGTTATGTTTGTCTGCTGTTTTAATACATCTTTAAATACTCTGTAATAACACTCATTAAAGTTGTCTGAAATATTTCTTTCTAAATAATATCAAGATTATCAGTTTCTCAAAACTCTACAATCTAGTTTGGAATTTTTCCTAACTTATTTGTATTCCTTTGTTCACCATTATCATATCATGGATGAACAAAACCGAGATCTCCAAGAAAAACTCCATATAGTTATATTTCAGTTCCATGGCTAGCAATTGGTCATCTAAGACTAGATTTGGTTGCTAGATTAGACAAAAAGCGTTGCAGATTACACAAAAAGCGTTGCCTATTCTTTAACACTATTTCTCTTTATGTATATATCTCGCATTCCAACTAGTAGCGAGATAGTTTCGCTGAATGGTTCAGCGCAGAGAAAATCAAGTTTTCGTTGTTTGGTTCAGCGCAGATTGATTTATTTTGTGATCCGACGACTGAGATGGTTGTGTTGTTCCATTCAGCACAACCTAATTCTACTTTTCACTGTTCCATTCTGCGCATCTACTTTTCATCGTTCCATTCAGCACATCTACTTTTCGCCATTCCGTTTAGAGCATCTAGATGCTAGATTGGAATTGCAATAAGACTTAGGAGGTTATTCTTGCTGCCAATCTAGATGGTAGATTAGAAGACCATAGGACTTACAACATGTTTGTTTTTTCCTCTATCTAGTGGCAAAGCACTACATTCCTCTATGTAGATGTGGTCCCCATATTTTTATATGTTTGTTTTTTCCACTAGCTCTATTAAGATAGAGGTCAAACCTCTATAAAGTAGAGGAAATCAAATAGCACCTGATTGGTGCTATCTTTGGATAAACCTCTATTAAATGCTAAAATGTCCAACCTGTCCTCAAACAAATTTAAAATTTATACCTATGTCCTCGTAACAAAAACTAAGCGAAAGATTGGTGTAATACTGGAAATCGCACGTCATTTTTGGTCCACCTTATTACAGCGCCACATGTCAGGTACCTATTGGAAAGAAATTGTTTATTGACGTGTAAACTTATGGTTTTTTCTTATACAGTGAGATTAGTTTTCGATAAATACAACAACCAATATAATCAGTTATTTTTATTTTTTCTTCCCGTAAATAAAAACGGGATAATTTTTTATAAGTATGTTTTGAATTCCATATTTAAACTATATGAATTTCAACTTTTTTTGTATTTTATTTAATGGGATGGAATGGATTTTCTTGGAATTTGAAATTTTTTATAAGGGTGAAATAAGAAATACAAAATGTGGATGACATTTATAGAGTTAATAGATAACTGATAAAACAAACATAAATTTTGAATCTACTATATAATGGTTTTTATATAGAGATAGAGTTCAACCTCTATGTAGAACCCTCTACCTATATAGAGGAAAAAACAAACATGCTGTTAGTCTTACCATTTTTCCATCTCTCAATATCCATCGTACAAAAGAGGTATTCACATCTCATTTGTTTCAACCCCAAAAAATCTCACCAAATTTATCTTCTCTTATAACTTTTGTTCTTCCATTACACCATGATCAATACGAAGCATTACACATGCATCTTCCTGGGGTATATATGATGCTTTACTTAATAATGTTATACTTATATCATTATAGGCTGATGCAAAACCAATATGAAGAAGCGCAAAAAGGAACACCAAGTGCTTTTCGTCGTTGCAAAGATGCAACTAGAAAATGGTACAATTTCTACGGCACCAATCCGCTGGGCTTGCTTCACGAAGCTACAGCAAACAAAAAACCGAAAATGTTGGTTTTCTTGCTAAAATATGGATTACTTATCACCAGAGGTGGTTTGTGGCATTCAATGTTTTGGTTTCTATTAACTTTTCGGAATCCTCAACTGAGATGGGAGTAAAGATTTGTTTGCTACAATGCCAGTTTTCAATCAAATACTGTCGATATCGATGACAAACTTCTTCATGGCAAGCCTCGGCAAAGAAACTGGTACTAGAATACCAGTGCCTCCTTTGCTTTCCCTGTAAGATATATAAACGCTTGACATCCAAGAAGTTAAAGTTGGAATAGATATTGCTGTCCCACTGTACACTTGTACTACTTCTCCAAACCCAAAATCAACCTCATCGCCGTTCAACACACGTCTCAAATCTGAGACAAAATATGTCCGCTCTGTAGAAATGGTAGGACGCCCTTTTGTTGCCATTAGATCCGCTGTTGATCTAATGTATTCTTCATTCACTTCATTCTTGGCTTTCTTTACCAACTCTATTCCAAAACTCAGAGGATTTTCAATCAACTCTTCTGCTATTGACACCGCCACAGGATCTACAATTGCATTTCCGTAGAAACCTATTGGTAATGGTGTACGAAACTTCCCACGTGCATTAACGGAAATTACTACTCGGACTTCTTCCTTCGGATCATATCCAATTGCACTTGTACGACATCTCCATAACCAAGCTGTAAGCAGCTCAAAAGTAGTGCACCCTTGAAGATGGTGAGGTACATGTTGTCTTAGAGTGGCCAATTTTTTGGGGCCGAAAAAGAAAGAATGCTGAACCATGTCATTGGAAAGGTATGGAAATGTGTCTTTACGACTTGATATTACATTATCATACTCTCGATGAGGAAATGAGACTTGTGGAGGTTCTCGAGCATTGAGTAAGTGTCTTTCCCACACCGGAAGAATAGACGGAGAGACATGACCTCGAGCAATTTCTGCCAGAGCTATTTTAAATTGGTGTAAACCTTGAGCATCACAAATGGTATGGTTGTTGCTAACACCAAAGATGAACCCTCCACAAGTAAGGCGAGTCACCTGTGACAGGTAAAAATCAGAATGTTCTTTACTTATTAGCCGTCACTAAATAAATTAATGCTTAGTTGTATCCATCTTACCTGTATGAACATCAAAGGACAGCTAAGGATATCTTCAGAATCATCCGGGGAATAAAGAAGTTGTTCTAGGCAAGGAAATGGAGGTTTCAGGTCATCACCACCCAATTGGTTGAGACTAACATCAGCATCAGCCTCGACAAAAATTACACCTTGACCAGTGCATTCCAAAAGTAACTTACCTCGAGGGGCTTCTCTAAGCCTACCAGCAAATGGGTAGTAAAAAACAAGTGTATCTGCTAATGCCTTCCTGATAACGGACACTATGTCCTCCCTATTGCAAGTACTGGACACAAAAGGGTCCTTCTTTCTTCGATAAAAATGAATAGTAGGCGAATGAGAGCGGTTACCTTTTCGATCATCAATGTCCGACAAACACTTGAACTCGTGGGGCGTGGGTTTAGCTGGAACTATTAGTTCTGGTTTTCGCCTTTGTACCGTGAAGGCAATAGAAGAAAAACTCTTTCGTAAAGTAAACACTAGAGAGGAGAACACCATGCTCGAACCACAAAACTGGAGACTAGTTAGAGAGGTGATCGAGAAGAAATATGGAGGATGAGGAGAAAGGAGAGGAAAAAGAAGCAGAAGAAAAGAAAATACAATTTCCTTGGTTGTCATAAGCTCAGAGTGTAACCTTAATAGCTGCGCAGTTTGTTTTAACGTTTTTTACATGAGAAGTCATGCATGAAAATCTTCTAAGGGTCATGCATGATGCGTTGATAATTTGTACATTTTGTTTGTTTCTTCATTTTGGTCCAGACGTCACATCTTATTTGATCTTTAAAGAAAGTCGTATATTCTTTTTCCAAATTGTAGTGTGTTTGTTGTAGTGTTCATACTTCATACCACTATGAATCGAATAGGGTTTGCCGAAATGGTCAACAAATGAAACCAATTATTGTTTAAAAAGATAGAGACGTGTAGAAGTGTAGTTGGCTTTGCGATTTTAACTCCCAGTAAATTAGGAGTAGAGATAAAAAGCTTTTCAGTGTAATCCTCTACTTATCTGTTCTCCTCCGTATCATATCAATCATGGATGAACAAAAACCAGAGCTAGAGAAAAAACTTCATATAGTTATATTTCCATGGCTAGCAATTGGTCATCTAATACCATTTTTCCATCTCTCAGTATCTTTAGCAAAAAAAGGTGTTCATATCTCATTTGTTTCAACTCCAAAAAATCTCCAGAAAATCCCAAAAATTCCACAAAATCTATCTTCATTTGTAACTTTAGTTTCAATCCCATTAACTCATGATCCCAAAAACTTACCCGAATCGGCTGAATCTTCAAATGATATACCAATTGAGAAAACCCAGTATCTGAAAAAAGCTTTTGATGGATTAGAATCACCACTTACTAATTATCTTATTAATTCTAAACCAGATTATATCATCCATGATTATGCTTCTTATTGGGTACCGAAAATTTCAGAAAACTTGGGAATTCCTTGTGTATTTTTTGCGGTTTTCACGGGCTCATTCATGGGATTTATTGGCCCGCCGGAAGTGTTGTTGGATGAAGTGCGAGATCGGAATCTGAAACCGGAGGATTTTACTACTACTCCTAAATGGATCACTTTTCCGACTGATATTGTGTATCGTACTCATGAAGTGTTAGAGTACTTCAAGGGTGCTCCACCACAGGATGATCAAACTCATAATTGTAGTGATGATCTTGAAAATGATGGATATAAGGCTGTTCCGGATACACGCCGGTTCGGGATGGTAATTCGGGCCAGTAATTTTATTGCGATAAGAAGTTCAGTTGAGTTTGAATCGGACTGGTTGAGTCTACTCAACCAGCTTTATCGAAAACCAGTGATTCCATTAGGATTTCTTCCACCACCACCACTAGTTGAAAATCAAGAGGAAGGCAAAAATTGGGTGGAAATAAAAACCTGGTTAGACAAACAAAGAAAAGGATCAGTGATTTATGTCGCTTTAGGAACGGAAGCTGCACTAAGTCAAGAACAAGTGAACGAGTTAGCAATTGGTTTGGAATCGTCTGGGTTACCTTTCTTTTGGGTGCTAAGGAAACCACTCAATAACTCGGAACAATCCTTACCGTCAGGATTTGAAGATCGAACGAGTGGACGCGGTCTGGTTTATATGAAGTGGGCGCCCCAAGTAAAAATATTGGGACATCCGAGTATCGGTGGGTTCTTGACTCACTGTGGTTATAACTCGGTTATAGAAGGTCTAGCTTTTGGAAGAGTTCTAGTTTTGCTACCAATGCTAAATGATCAAGGTTTGAATTCTAGATTGCTCGAAGGGGAAAAAGTTGGGGTGGAAGTACAAAGGAACGAACAAGACGGATCGTTTTCTAGTGAGTCGGTAGCGGAGGCAGTTAAAATTGCCATGGTTGCGGATGAAGGGCAAGTTCTTAGAAACAATGCCAAAGAGATGATTGAGATATTTGGGAATGAGAAACTGAATGTTTCATATGTAAATGATTTTATTAAGTTCCTAAAAAAACATAAGAACTAGACACTGCACCACTGGTTTCTTCTGTTCATAAGAGTATTATGCAATATTTCGTTTCGATTAACCCGATTAATGAACCGCTTTTATAATTTTAGTCAAGTACTGAATATTGAGATGTGTTTTAGGTGAAGGGGACTGATTGTAAACAGTTCCTCTTGATATTACATTTTAGTACAGAAAGAACAACTTCATGAAATAGTTTATGGCACTGAATTTTTTGGCAATAACTATTTGATGTTACCCATGCCAACGTATTCTATATGAAGGTTGAAGCTGGTCCTCCGAGACAGTCCACTATGAAGTCCATCACCACTTCAACTAACTCAGATTGATAATTACTGTAACCATGATCAGCGCCTTCAATATTATGCAATTTGTGTAGTTGCAGGAAATCCCACAACTAACACCCATAACAATTTCTATAGATCTAAACATATTAGACATGAAAATGAAGATGAAATGTTAAAAATGTAAAATGGACACAAGAATTTTTTATATGGTTCGGTCAATGTGATCTACATCCATGGTTCTTCACTATGAGTATTGGAATTACATGAGTATTACATTTAGAATCTCCATTAATGGGTTTTTGGGTAGAGCTTTAGATCTAGTTTTAGGTGATGTAGAAAGAAATGATGTACCTCTCTTTTACAATTATGTATCCCTCCCCTTTTTTTCTCTCTCCTGTTTTTTTTCTTTATATAAGTTAGGGCAACTAGATGGGAAATTACAAATATAACCTTGCTTACAAATGAAGGAAATTTGGTTAAGATAATATGTATGCGATCCTGTTTTGATAACTTTCTTCGACCCTATAATAGCGTCACGCGGTGAGTACCATTTTTTGTATCTACAATTTGTGATTAGGTATGACTTTAGCGAACTCAAATGCATCTTCCACGGGTATACATTCATCAGCAGATCCATGAACAGATAACACCCTGTTTGTAGAAATTAGATTAAACTACTAAGTTAATGTTTGTAAAATCAAGAATTTGAGACTACCACACAGATTCATTAAAAAACAACCATGATTGGGATTTAAAATTCATACACTGCTACAATTATAGTGAAGAATAACATGTTAAAACAAGACCAGCCTGCAGTCCTTTGCAATTGAGAGGCACAGTGCACGCATATCAGTAGCAAGACGTTCCATTAAACTCTCTTCAGTGACACGGTATTGATTTCCTACAGTTCAATCAAATACTCCATCAAACAGGCAACTAAAGTTTCGCACCATAACAAAAAACCCCTTTTCCTAAATGCAAGTTACCTTCGTCGCCTTCAAAATCCAAAAACCCCTTTTCCTTGATTCTTTCCATATAGTCTTTACCCAACACATCCTCAGTTCCTCTTTCCTTTTTAAAGCGTCCACAAACATTCACAACTGTTGCTACATCATGATACCTAGAAGCACACACGAGAACTGAATCTCCTCCTGTGAGAATTCTTATTGATCAGTTATGGATTGAAACGCCCGGGCTACGATGTGGTGGGGCCACATATATTTTGTATCTGGCCCCTTTTTATTTATTTTTGACACATATCTAATTAAAAAACCTGCCCCTCCAAATCCTCTCAACGGTTTTATTTTCTGAGAAAAAAGATGAAGTTAAAAATAAAAATTAATTAATTAATTAAATTGGTTTTCAGATTTTCTCCTACTTTGTATGACATGTCAGCACTTAAAGATGGCCACATACTTGAAATATGTGGCCCGACCACACCTTAGCTGCACCGGGATTGAAAACTTCAGAGAAAGCAGAAAATGTTTAATATATGAGTGACAATCAAACTAAGCAAGATAAGCTCAACATTTACGGTCTAGTGCAAGTAAGATGAAACAGTAAGAATATCATCATAGGTAGGACATAGTGAGATCACCTTTACTATGGCCAAGGACTCCACCAATCACCCGTTTCATCCCTGAGAAATACATGACAACTGAATGCAAATCATCAGCCTCTTTACTGTAATTACCGAACTCAAACGTCCCTTCACTTTCCCTAGAAAAATAACAATTTTGCATAAGTTAACCGGATAAAAATGAGGAAAAAATGAGGAAAATATAAGCTTTAAATTTTAGCGTGTTATACTCAAAGAAATTTCTTGACATTCTTTTACCCTGTTACTGAAATATAAAAAATACAAGTGCATACGGCATACCCGTTTCCAGAGAAGTCAAAGCAGAAAACACTGAATCCTACTTTTGTTAAAGCATCGGTGAGGTTCCAATTAACCGGACATTCCTGTATAACAAAAACTCCATCATTGATTTACTGTAGATACCCACTTAACTCATTCACTAGAACACAAACATACAGGCTAAAGAGTAACTACCAAGTAGTTTACAACAACAATGCCAAGAGAGAAAACACTAGAGAAGTTGAAACATGGAACTTAGAAATCTGAACCTTCTTGGATGCAGATCCATGGCATAGAATTATAACTTCTTTTGAACTCGTTTCATATAGCACGCCCACAAGCTTTTCTCCATACTTGTTCTTGATGATAACTTGCTCAATCTTTTGCATATGGATAAAGTTATTTTTCCGAGAATTCAAAAACTAGAATCATATGGATAAAAATGAACGCAGACTACATGCCTAGGTTTTTTAGCTAATTTGAATAACCTTCGGATTCTGTCACGATAATTAACAAATTTGTAGAATAAACATTACTGATCCAGTGATCTAAAATCATGTGCATTTAAGTCAAATTCTTTCACCAGTATATTAATCTTATATTCCATGCATTATCTATCCCGTTTCAAGAAAAGAAATGAAAATCTTTAGTCTAATCTTGTCGTACTAATTAATTAATTTACTGAAACTATCGACAATACAGATTCAAAAAGATCTGGCAAAAGAAAACTAGATCATTAACAAAAGAATCTCGTACTCAGAACTGATTACCTGAGTTTTGTTCTTTCAGGGAAGAAGATGATTTAGCCATCCTTGATAAGTTGATCCGATCGGTGTTGATGGTGTGCAGGATTAAGGAGACTGAACTCTTGAAGTTGAAGGGACTGTTCTGTAATCTGGACTAGTCCCACTTCCATTTGATAAATACTCATTTATCTTTTCGTTTAGCATCTTTGAAAAAGTGTTCCCACTCTTTATTTACGTATTTTAAAGGTGATTCTCACTGATGAAGTAAAGGTCTAGACTAATTCATTTCAGGTAATAAAGATGTAAAAAACATCTAGCGGCAGTAATACTGATATGGCACAAGCGATAAAAGAGAAGGAGAATCCACTCCTCGATGGTGATGGTAGAAGACTCCAATCCAGGAGCAAAGACTCTAATCTAAGAGTTAACATAAGATTTAACGGTAAGAAAAAGAAGCACACATGTCTGTTGAATAATTAAGTGTAAATAGTTTTTGAGTTGTTACTTATTGACTCATGTAAATAGTGCTAGTAGTTGTAATAGTGCTTGTAGGGTGGCTTGTAGGATGGCTTGTAGGGTGGCCTTACTTTTTCCTGACAACACGTTTTGTGGAAGACGCTTTTTACTTCTTCTCATTTGTACTCTATATATTTACCACCTCATTGGTGAGAACGAATGTACAACAATTATTAAGTAAGAACCTAAAGTTTGACATAGTATTGGAGCTCCATGGTGAATTGAGTGCTTCTTATAAGTAATAGTGAGTGCTTTGTTGATCCTTCTTCCGCTGGTTTGAGGTTCTTGTCTTTCTTTATACATTTCTTGAGGTTCTTGAAACAAGTAAGTTGTACCTAGTGATTTTTGACAAACTTGTTATATTGATTTTATGTTATCCTTTTTAAATCCTACTTAATCTTGTTAATCCTTTTAGCCTGGAGTTCATGTTATTTGGATTGGAATATTTTTTCTATTGTTTTTGTTTCTTACAAACAGTTATCATCTTTGATCAAATAAAAATTTGATCAAGTGTTTTTTTTCACCTTGTTGTTTTACCTTGCGTTTTTATCTTAGCTAAATTAATTGATCTTAGCTATTAAATTCATAAGCCTCATTATCCGGTTGTTTTGATCGTAGTTAGTGAGTCCATAACAAAACTCTGTTAAGTTTGTTCTTAGGGCTATTTTGCGTTTCCTCTCATCGTTAATTTTTCCATCCAATTTTCAGTTAGTTGAGTCAGTAGAAGTATACACGTGGAAAGATATACACGTGTCATACAAAGTTCCAAAAATAACCTCATCTCTTTCGTTGGCCCTTTCCAAATTACAACCATCTGACCATCACCATTTCTTAACACCAAAATCCTTTCAAGTTCGAGTACATAATCTTCCTTCACTAAACCAGCTCAACCAATCGCCACAAAATCAGACTCACTCCATTTTCCATCTTCTAAACCTCTAGCCACCACTACCAATTAGATTCAAGGCTCCATATTCATTCATGTCTCAAGGCTGCAATAGCAATCTCAGGCCACATCAAAAGCCCAATTCCATTCCATCTACCATTACATTTCAGATCTACCAATACAGCCACCACGAACCACACTACATCACCGACTGCTATAATTTCATCCATCAAGTTCACTATATTTATACCAAAATTGCATATGAAATCCCATGATTCCACCATGTATACACGGCTACCCCAAAATTCTGTTGTTGTTGCTAAATCATCAACGAGATGGAAAGAATTCATAGCATAATTTCACAATATCCGAGATCTGATTCCCGACTAAACCCAAATTCAGCCACAGCCGAAATCCCCAAATCTGTTGTTGTTGTAGATCCAAAAGTAAGGCAAGTGTCTGATATTAAGCCTAGCCGAAATTACAGGGAAAAATTGTGTAGCCGCTATTTAATGGATCTTCTGCCGTTTGATTTAAGCGATGGATGGAGAATATTAAAGCAGTGTTTAGGTACTTGCCCAATTCGATTTTGCAGGGGTGATTTCAGCTATAAAAGTGATGGAACAACCACAGCTCAGGGACCCCTCATTAATGAGATTAAAGAAGGAATTAAGGGTTTCCATGGGATTGAAGATTTCTGAAAAGGAATTAAGGGTCTGAGAAGAAAGATTTCTGAAATTGGGGTAATTTTTGTTAAATTGAATCGATACCCGCATCTGTTTCATGGGTTTTCATCGATGGAGATGGTAGTGGCGTACTGGTGGAGAATCGGTATCAACAAGTGGAAGTATGGGTTCTCCATCTAGTAAAATCAAATCATGTTTGCTGCCGTTTTCAATATTTTAGATAGAGAGAGACGAGGAAGTGAATCGATTTTAGGGTTTTGGGTGAAAATGAGTTATGGAATTAGTGGATAATGATGAGGGTATTTTGGGTAGTTCAAGAAACACGTGTATATTTTATCCACGTGTTCATTCTACCTGACTCAGCTAACTGAGATTTGGATGGAAAAACTAACTATGGGAGGATTCACTAATTTCAATCTTTTTAGGGAGGAAATGCTAATTAATTATCTTGGGAGGGGAGGAAACGCAAAATATCCCTTGTTCTTATATATTTGTTGGATTTATCGAACTTGCCCTTGTTCTTATATATTTGTTGGATTTATCGAACTTAATTTCTGTGTATAAGAGAGAATGTGTATAAGAGAGAAAACTTGATTTGAAGTTGAATTGTTACTGTTTTTCACCCTTATAGGACTTATTCCTATTCGTTTACACATAATTTTTGAGCTACTAGTGTCTAGCCGGTTTGATTTCCGCAATTTGTACCGATAAACAGTTGTGTACAAAATCAGTTTTACTGTACACTTTTTTTTTTCTAGTTTGTGGAAGTTTTTTATCCTTTGGCAAACCGTTTGCAAACTTCTGTCAAGCTGCTTGCAACCTACATACATACCTTATATTATTTCTTCTTTAATTGTGATAATGTCTTCCGGTAGAAATTGTGTTTACTGTTGAAGCAAATCACATTTCGTGGAGAAATGTTTAAAGAAAAGTGGGTATCCCGATTGGTGGGACACCTATAGAATACAAAAGAAAATCGACCAAAAGGGGTAGATACACGTACTTCGATGGTCACAAAAACAACTGAACTTCTTTTTCGGTTGTTGATTCTCATTCTTTGGTTAATCCGAACATTTTTCAGCAATCAAGTAAGGTTGATATCGCTTTACTTGCTACTAATTCTGAAAAGGATCATGGTTGGGTACTTGACTCCGGTGCCACTAATCACATGACATTTGAAGCATCTATCTTGAAAGATGTATGTGCACCTGAATGCTCGACGGTTTATAATGCCAATGGCGTTCCATGTCCAGTTATTGCAGCTGGGAGAGTCGATTTGAATTCTTCCTTGACTTTAGAACATATTCTGTTGATTCCTTCTCTTTCTAATAATCTTTTATCAGTATCACAGGTAACTGCACAATTAAATTGTGTAGTATTAATCTATTCGACTTTTTGTTTTCTTAAGGATCTCAGCGATGGGAAGATAATTGGGCGTGGTACTAAGAGCGAGGGGTTGTATTATGTAGATGATGTATGTGAAGGACGGTCTTTGTCCGCCAAGGGGTCCTCTCTGCATATGAATCTCAAATACTATTATGGCATCACCGGTTGGGTCACGTTTCCTTCGGTTATCTGCAACACTTATTTCCAACTTTATTTTCCACCAGCAAACCTTCTGATTTTAATTGTGAAACTTGCATCCTAGCGAAGACTCACCGTACTACTTATCCTGATAGTTTTAACAGAAGTTTAGTTCCATTTGCTTTGGTTCATTTTGATGTTTGGGGCCCTTGCCGAGTTACTAGTAATTCAGGATTTCGTTGGTTTGTTCTCTTTGTCGATGATTGCACTCGTATGACTTGGCTTTATTTGATGAAAAATAAAAGTGATGTATCTGACACTTTTAAATCTTTTCATGCAATGATTCAAACACAATTTTCCACCGCTATAAAGGTCATTCGTTCTGATAATGATGGCGAATATGTTAATAAAGTTTTACAAGGTTATTTCCAGGAACATGGTTTAATTCATGAGACTACTTGTCCTTCTACGCCACAACAAAATGGTGTTACAGAGATGAAGAACACGCAATTACTTGAGATTACTAGAGCTTGTATGATTGGAGCAAACATGAGGCCAAATTTCTTGGAAGAAGCTATCACTAATGCGGTGTATCTTCTTAATCGTGTACCCACTAGTGTTTTGAAATTTCAAACACCTTTGGATAAATTGGCTTCGTTTGTAACAATTCCTTCTCAGCTTAAACTTCCTCCACGAGTGTTTGGATGTGTTGTTTATGTCCACATTCAAAAACATTTATGCGGAAAGTTGGACACATGTGCTCTAAAGTGCGTATTCGTTGGTTATCATCCGTACCAAAAGGGCTATAGATGTTATCATCCTTATACTCGCAAATTTTATGTTAGCATGAATGTTACCTTCTCTGAGCACGAAAAGTTTTTCTCAACATGTAATACAGGTTCTCCTCTTCAAGGAGAGAGCAATATTGAAGAGTTGAATTAAATAGATTTATTTCCAACTAACAGTGAGATACATCTATCCGTCACAGAAGAAAGTTCAAGCAACCATCAAGAGTCTACCGATTTAGGCCTGACTCATATGCAACCTCCATAAACAGTTCAAGAGGTCGAAAATCTTGCTGTAGAAGACCCCCTCCCCCTCCCTTCTTCAACAGTACCTATACCAAGTTATCCTCCCGCTAACGTCCCTGAGGTAAACGTAGATTCATTGATTAATACTGACAATAATTGTGAATTAACTGAGACAGACAGGTATCAATTTCCACAAAGGAGTAATCTTGGGGTGCCACCAGATCGTTTTTCACCCGAACCGATAAAGAAGGTGAAATATCCCATTGCAGACTACATGTCTACTCATAGATTGTCAGAAGCTGGCAAAGCATTTGTTAGCCAGATGGAAGATGTTACTATTCCTAAAAATGTACATGAAGCAATATTATCTAACCCTAAATGGGCTGGCTTTATGAAAGAAGAGATGTTAGCACATAATAAAAATGGTACATGGGATATAGGTTCACTACCTGAAGGGAAGAAACCGGTTGGTTGCAGGTGGGTATATTCTATCAAGCATAATCCAGATGGCTCCATTGATAGGTACAAAGCAAGAATTGTGGCAAAAGGATTTACCCATACTTATGGTATTGATTATCAAGAGACGTTTGCTCCTGTTGCAAAAATCAATACTATTCGAGTATTGTTGTCTTTGGCAGCAAATTTAGGATGGCCTTTACAACAATAGGATGTAAAAAATGCTTTTTTACATGGTGATTTACAAGAAGAAGTATACTTGTCACTACCTCTAGGTTATTATGCTCCGACCGATGCAAACATGGTTTGTAAACTAAACAAGGTCTTATATGGTTTGAAGCAGTCTCCCAGAGCTTGGTTTGGTAGATTTCGTCTGGCAATGAAGAAATTTGGGTATACACAGAGTAATGCTGATCATACTTTGTTCCTAAAAAGAGTAGGTGATAAGGTAACCGTGCTTATTATCTAAGTAGATGATATGGTGGTAACAGGAAATGACCTTGAAGAGATGAGTAATCTGAAGAGTTGTTTGTATTCTGAGTTTGATATGAAAGATTTGGGTGGACTTAAATACTTCTTGGGTATTGAAGTTATACGATCTGGAAAGGTAATTCTCTTGTCTCAGCGAAATTATGTGATTGACTTATTGAAGGAAACCGGTATGCTTGGTTGTGAGCCGATTGGGTCTCCTATGGAACAAAATCATGGTATTGAAGAGTGTTTTGATCAAGTACCAGCTGACAAGGGGCAATACCAGAGGTTAGTTGGTCGTTTGATTTATCTTTCCCATACAAGACCTGGTGTTGCCTATGTTGTAAGTGTTGTAAGAAGATTTATGCATAATCCGGGTCAACAACACATGGATGCAGTCATAAGAATACTGAGATATTTAAAGTCGGCACCAGGCAGAGGGTTGATGTATTCAAAACATGGACATCTTGATGTATCGGGTTACACTACTCTGATTTGGGCGGAAAAGGTGATAGGATAAGATCGACATCTGGGTATGTTACCTTCGTCGGGGGTAATTTAGTAACTTGGAAATATAAGAAGTAATAGGTGGTTTCCTTGTTTAGTGCTAAAGCAGAATACAGAGCAATGGTGAAAGGCATTTGTGAACTGTTATGACTAAAAAGACTTATGGAAGAGCTTGGTTTCGTTACTGAAAAACCTATGAAGTAGTTTTATGATAACCAGTCAGCAATCAAGATCGTGGAGAATCCGGTTCAACATGATTGAACGAAGCATATGGAAATTGATAGGAATTTTATCTATGAGAAACTCGAAGAAAGTATTATTGAAGTACCATATATTCGTACAACACAACAGTTGGCAGATATTCTCACCAAAGTCGTATCCAAAAATATATTTAGCAATTCGCTTGTCAAGTTGGGAATCTGGGATATATATGCACCACCTTGAGGGAGAGTGTTGAATAATTAAGTGTAAATAGTTTTTGAGTTGTTACTTATTGACTCATGTAAATAGTGCTAGTAGTTGTAATAGTGCTTGCAGGGTGGCTTGTAGGGTGGCCTTACTTTTTCCTGACAACACTGTGAAGCCCCAATTCTTAAACCTGCTTAAATATTATGATTACAACCTAATTGAAGCATCAAATCAGAATTATCAATCTTAAAGAACCGTATTAACAAAAAGTTCAAACAAACAAACCCAAACTCCCTGATACAGTATATTTGAAAATCTCTCATGTTATATGTATAGATAAATGTTTTGTTTTACAGAATAAAAAGAAATACATATAATAACAGATACAAGGAAACACTATATTCAGTAATGCACTAAACTACGCAAACGGATATCTTCACGCGCTCCCTTTCTTCTGATTACTGAAACTGAAGTGGAAATGGAGTGAGCACATCATCCCAAAAAGGGGTGCCCAATGGAAAACATATAACTTTCAAGTAATCACTAACATGCTTCATGGTTCGAAAGGCAACAATAATTTAAAGAGCAATAATGAACTAAAGCAGACAACGATTAAATTCATGCATCATGAGGCAAGTGTTATCCTAACCTCGCCAAACTCATTGGAGAAGACGACATCAGAACAACCCCAATCAGTAATAATAACATAATCCACACGGAGTGCCCATGCAAACAATGATTCAGAATATCACCATTAAGATCAGAAAGTTAGACAAACAAGT
>JAJJMB010004060.1:336893-489971 GCA_023531105.1 Papaver atlanticum
ACACAAAATATCTATTTCATTAACTAATCGCAATTAGGTGATTAAGCTTAACCTAAACATGATTACCTATTAATAATTAGTTCTAAATTAATTAATAAGTTTCTACAATTACCAACCACTCATAATTACTAAGGGTCACCCTATAACTAAAGGAAGGTCCGGTCAAACTTACTTTGACTTCGTGGTCAACGATGAACCGCCGGTCAATCGTCACAGTCAACTCCGGTTGACTAATTTAGACTCTGATTTTTCCACGTGTGATATCTTGCTTATCCGGTGTTTGATTGACACGTTCAAGTAGGCCATTTTGTATAACTTTTCGATATCTATCTAATGGTACTATGTGTTTTTCCAAATTAATAATTTAATAATTTATATAAATTAATGTTCAAATTTAATTAATTTAGTGATTACGCGGCGTAATTTGTCATTTGGCTAGTCAATAGCCATTGACCTACTTGCGGATCCTTACAAACACGTTTTGTGGTAGTCGTGATTTACTTCTTCTCATTTGTACTCTATATATTTACCACCTCATTGGTTAGAACGAATATACAACAATTATTAAGTAAGAACCTTAAGTTTGACAATGTCGAATTCTTATTCTTCCCCCATGCCCTCATTGATTTTTGCCTCCATCAAAAATTTATCCGTGTGTGGGAGCTTGCTGGCATTTTGATAAAGAAGAAAGAAACTTGGAGACTTGCTTGAGGACCATTCAAGGTAAGGTATCTTCTTATTTTCCTTGACTTGTTAATTTTTATGGTGATAATGGTGCCATATATAGAGTTTTAGCTTTAAGCGCATTGAGTGCATTAACTTACATATCCAATTGTTGATTATGGAATCTATACAGTTAGAAAGGAAACATTGGAGATCAGTATTTTTGTGAAGTAGTCCCAAACCCAAGTATCGAATTTGGTTTATGTTTTAGCAGAATCCCATTGACAACTATGGACAGTGTGGTTTAAGATAGTTGAGAACTTAATGCAGTCCTCGGATAAGAATTCTGGAAGCTCCTAATTGGAAGTGAGTAACTGAAATTCAGAAAAAAGTTTAAGAACTCTAACTATCATTGGATCTGAAATGAAGTACCAATTTTTATATTGTAGGAAATACCATTTAGTCCTAGAAATAATATATTAGGATGAGTCTAGTCCAGTTGACTCAGTCATGTGTCTGTTTAGTCCTTTTTGGAAAAATATATTATAGTTTGGTCCTAGAAATAATGGTTTGGTCCTAGGATGACGTCATGGATGATATAATTGTCATCTTGTTGTGGCAGAAATACCCTTATATTATTGTTTGGTCCTAGAAAATAATGGTTTGGTCCTAGGATGACCACATATATACAAAAATTTAGTAGAAAATATCTCATTCTCAGATTTACTTTCTCTCTCCTCTTTATTTCAGATCTAGTTTCTCTTCTCTCCATTTTCTTTTTTTTCTTTTTCTTTCTGCTATTTTTTTGTTGTTGTTGCAGACAATGAATCTTGATTGAAAGATTTGATCTGCTACTGTGAAGATGACGAAGATGATGAAGACTTCGAGATCTGCTGCTGTTGAAGACGGTGATTGATTTACACACTTTTTTATAAAGATTTGTTGCTGAAGAAGATGATGAACGATGGAGTTTTTTAGGGTTTTTCTTCTTTACTGGTATTGATGCTACGATGATGATGTTGAAGTCGATGAATATGATGAAGGCGATGGACTTTTTTGCATTTTTTATGTTTCTTTTTTGTTTTGCTGCTGCTGTTAAAGATAATGAAAACGATAAATATGATGGAGACGATGAATACGATGCTGTTGCTGTTGAAGACGATGTTTCTGCTGCCGTTGAAGACGTCGAAGAAGATGAAGATGATGATGACGATGCTGTTTATTTTTACAAATGAACTATGTTTTTATCAGGAGTTAATTTCTGGAATTAACTCTGGTTTATATGTTTTTATCAGTAGTTCATTTCTGGAATGAACTCTTGTTTCATATAGGTTTTTATCAGGAGTTCATTTCAGGAATGTACTCTGGTTTATATAGGTTTTTAGTAGGAGTTCATTTCTGGAATGAACTCTGGTTTATATAGGTTTTTATCAGGAGTTCATTTCTGGAATGAAGTCTGGTTTATATGTTTTTATCAGGAGTTCATTTCTGGAATGAACTCTGGGTTATATAGGTTTTTATCAGGAGTTCATTTCTAGAATGAACTCTGGTTTATATAGGTTTTTATCAGGAGTTCATTTCTTGAATGAACTCTGGTTTCATATAGGTTTTCTGAAAAATTAAGTTGAAATTAACAGGAGTTCATTTTGACGAATGAACTGCTACAAAATATAAGTTGTAATTAACACGGAAGAGTACTTTGGTCCATTTAATATTTTTAAATAATTCTGGACCAAACAATAAAGGCGTTTTCCCAAAGGACTAAACAGACATGAGACCACCTAAAAAAGGACCAAACGATTATTTTCCCTTTTATATTTTGTTCTGTAGAGGGGCACTAGCTAGAAAAGGTTTTTGTAGGATGAAAAGAAGTTTTGCCACTGAGTAATATAAAGATTAAAAAGGAATGGATGCAGGAAGAAGAAAATACATCTACTGATTGAACAATTATTACTACAACAATGTCAACAACAACACATGTATATATAACCATGATCAGCGAGAAGTTACCCAGCATATACATATGCTTTCTGTACGAAGTTCAAAGATGGTCTTCTGAGACGTTCCATTATGAACTCGATCACCACCTTAACTAACTCAGATTGATGATTACTATAACCATGATCAGCGCCTTCGATAATATGCAATTTGTGATTAGATATGACTTTAGCAAACTCAAATGCCTCTTCCACAGGTATACATTTATCAAAAGATCCATGAACAGTTAACACCCTGTTTAGTAGAAGTTAAATTAAATTATTACTAGTTTTTCACCCGTGCGATGCACGGGTCTATTTTTCGGTTATGGAATATTGAACGTTTGTTATTAAAAATGGGTAAGAAGGCAGCAGTTAGTATAATACTCTTCTTATGGATAAAAAAATTGATATTTTATTTAGTGTGTAAGAAAATAAAATGAACAAAATTTGGCAAAGTAAATATAAGTTCCAAGGTAGACAATGCATTCTTCTACATCCTCTTTGTCCAGGTCGTAAACATTCTTTTGTGCTATGGTAAGGAACGATCACTGTTTTGAACGTAGATCATTCTTTCCTGTTTGTCTTGATAAATAGCACCTCATATTATTTTTTTATGTTAAGCATTTTATTATATGTACATCCAACAGAATATGACTGATGATCCTTGCGTACGATTTTCCTGTCACATTTGCGGCAATTCATGTAACACCAATCTTTTCTTCAACCAAACTAAGTACTTTTGCTTGACACAAGAGTGTTTTTCCATGCATGGATTTTAGAACTCAAGACAACTCGATGGTTCTAAAATACCCGAGATGCAAAAATAAATTGCATTGTTATTGATTGCATCCAAGATAGATGTCGTCATGTTGGAACCAGTTAACATTAGCTTGATATTAACTGGTTACTCTAGGACTACCCTGAATTTGGAATAAGAAAAGGTGAACAATATTCAACACAGTCATACATAAAATGTGCAAAACTTCAAATTTGACAACTAAATGAAGACCAAAGACTTTTAAATATCTAGTTTTAACTTCAAAATACCATTTAGCATTGTTTGCAGCGGGATAGATAACTTTAAACCATCCAGGTACCATTATTTTCAAAGTAATATTGCATCGACAAAAACAATTGTCCAATAAAACAAAATCAAATATCCCTAATAATGCAGCAGAGAAAATAATCAATGTTTTTGGACTTAAAATTGATATAGCTAGAGAACACAATAAGGAAGCATTAATTGTAGGCCACAGATCTCAAATTTTGATATGTAGATCAAATTTGAGATGAATATCATTGATTAGACAAACAATAAAAATTAAATCAATGATAAAATGAATAGTAAAGAAAAACAAATCTACATACCAAAATGGAATTGGAAAGACATGAGACAACGATATTACGTAGTTCGGTCATCTCGACCTACGTCCACAGAGAAACCCATAAGGGTGAATGATATTGATCATCAGAAATTATGAGATAAGATTACAATTACAATTACACTCTATTAAGAGGGTGAAAATATATTACTAATTAATATTAGAATATGCTTATTTTGGAAACTAAAATATTACATGCAATATTTATCTTGCAATCTTTAATTAAATTCTCTTCATATACACTGCACGTACAATCTTCTTTTCACGGTCACTTCGGCTCACTGCACAAGTGCACACGGACAAAATATTCCAACACCCCCCTCAAGTTGGACACGTAGAATTTTTGAAGTGTTCAACTTGAACCTTTTTCTTGAAAAATAGTCTTGTAACTTGAAATTTGATTATTGAATTTCCCTCAATAAAATAAATGAAGTATTGAGATATTTCTCAAATAGAAAAATAACATTATGAAAGAATTCACAATGATTTGAATAATTTGTTCCTCGAAAACATGTGAAATGTTTTTGGGTAAAAAGTATTGCCAAAAATGGTAGAATCGGTTTTGGTGACCAAAAATGGATAAAAAATAATATCTTGAATTGGAATTTACCAAGATAAAGATGGAAAATATTTTTAATTGATTTTCACAAATATATAAATATTGTAAAATTACCGGAAAAATTAAGAGATAGTTCCGGATTTGACAGTGAGATAATTTATGGGGAATACCCGTATCATAATGATATAAAAACCAAGAATGGGTGATGGAGATTTTCAAGATTACCCAGAAAATAGAATATTTTCGTCCTTATAAATGAAAAGACATAAGGAGATATTTGAAAATATAGTGAAATTTTCAGAATTGAATTGCTAATAAAGGATACTTGATATCCAAAAAAAATAAAAATATAATTCAAAGTAAATGTTTTTCCGAACAATATTTTGAATTGAATATTATTATTAAGAGATTAGATGATTGAATTGATATAATACATCTTTAGTGATGAAGATGCAATGAACAATAGATAATGATATCAAAGAAAGAATCTTTAGCACACATCAATCAATTATTAGACAAATAGAACCAATTTGATTGATCAAAATGGAAAGTGCCGAATGACCATGGCACGAAAAATAACTAGAACAGTTTATTGCAACCATTAGTTGTCGATAGAATCAAAGACATCTTTTGATGATGATAAGATATGAAGATAATTGTTGGCACAAGAACTAAGTTATTTGACACCAACAAACAAGTAACCAAAGTAGAATCCATAATACACAAAACAAATGTAAAACAAACAATTTTGTTTCGGAGGAGAAAAAAAAATATAGCAGGGTAATATAACTTTAATGATAAAAAATATATATATATTTGATTTGAATGATTATTTTATTTGCTGCTTTGGACATCAGCAAGAATAAAGCCATTAAATGACTGTATAAAATATAAGTAGCGGAAACAATTGATGATTTGGGAATGACTCATCCAAATCAACAATAAGTGAAACAACCATGAAATACTTAGTCATGGAAATATGGATTGCGGAAGCGACTTGAGCGGATCTCACCGCTCTGATACCATCTCAAATTTTGATATGTAGATCAAATTTGAGATGAATATCATTGATTAGACAAACAATAAAAATTAAATCAATGATAAAATGAATAGTAAAGAAAAACAAATCTACATACCAAAATGGAATAGGAAAGACATGAGACAACGATATTACGTGGTTCGGTCATCTCGATCTACGTCCACGGAGAAACCCATAAGGGTGATTGATATTGATCATCAAAAATTATGAGATAAGATTACAATTACAATTACAATTACACTATAGAGTTGAGAGGGTGAAAATATATTACTAATTAATATTAGAATATGCTAATTTTGGAAACTAAAATATTACATGTAATATTCTATCTTGCAATCTTTAATTATCTTCTCTTCATATACACTGCACGGACAATCTTCTTTTCATGGTCACTTCGGCTCATTGCACGAGTACACATGGACACAATATACAAAGACATAATCCAAATAACATGCACTGACTGAACATGGGACTTTTACATCCTTAGGCAAAACTGAAGGAAGAAGAGATCATGGGTCTGTTTTTTTGTAGAAAAACCAAAACCATGCAAGGGCACCTGAAAAGGGAATAGATCAGAGCAGAAACTATCCTGGAAGCTAAGTCGAAGATCTTTCTGTGGTCGGAAGCCCGTCATAGTCTCTCTAACTCATTTGCTTTTGCCTACAACCAATGAAACCAAAATGTACACCTACGAAACTCAATTAAGATCAGAACCTCAACCTCACTTGTAAGTTGGTAAGTTGAGATTAGACTAATCACACACTCAATTAAGATAAGAAGATAGACTAATCATACACTCAAGAATATAACCGACGTAAGTTGCGCATTAAATATACCTTAATTACTTCTAGCGTTTGACTTACAACAATTCACAGGAAATTACAAAAACAATTAAAAAGAAAAGATAACAAATAAAGAGCAAGTATGCAAGCGCCTGAAAACATAAAACATAAAACATTAGCATTTCAGTATGTTAAATGAATTCTACTTTGAAAGCATGAGCTTAATATATGATTTCTTCACCTTCTCATCGTGTATTGGCCTTAATTTTGCACCAAAAGAAAACGCTTAAAGGATTTTTTTTTTCTTTTAGGTTTTTACCAACCATTCTTCCTCGGATCCTTGAATGACATCTAAATGAAAGAGTGTGTTCACGACGATATGTGTAGACTTCCATCAAACTTCCCTCCGGAATTTTTTTAATCCATGTATTCTTTGGTGATCACAGAATTGCGATTCCCGCGGCAGTCTTTATTTCTTCGAAACTAATGCATGGAGATCAATGATTGTTGAATGATCATTGTTATGAGAAGTGCAAGACAGGCCATTAAAGATTAAAATATTTTTTCATTGAGATCTGCCTCATGGTGGTTGATTGATTGCTTGCAACGTTAAAAGAATCTTAGAAGCAGAGTGATCATGAAGTCAAAATTAAAGAAATCCCTAAGAAAAGAAAAAAAGAAATAAAGAAAACCCTAAGAGAAAAGGAAAAAAGGAAAAAAATGAAAAAAGAAAGAAGAATGGTTTCGTTACCTTATGCGGAAGCTTTATGGAGTGAAAAAAATACGTAGATAACTGCATCGAGCCCACTCTTAGTTACGAAGGCTTTATGGAGTGAGTATTTACTGTATAGAACTTTGGTATTATTTACGGTTTTGTAATCATGCAGTGTTTAGGTTTATGCATTTATTACTTGCTTTTAATTATATATTTAATGTTCATCAGCTATTTGGCACTTATTTCGTGTCATAGTTTACATCATCCTTAATAAATATCAATCTTACTTGTTCAGATTGTTTAACTTTAAATCCACCAAGGTCCTGGTTACGATTAATCGCAGGTGACTATGATCCGTGACAAAACTCTGCCTATTAGTTGCTGCAGCATAGGAAAGAGACGATAATAAACAGAATCATAACAGCAAGAATTAGAACCTTCTAGGCCTTCGCAACAACATTTGTAGGTTGACCAATCTTCTCTAAAAGCAAGTTGAGCTCTCAGCCTCTCGTCTATAAACACTGAATAGCATATAAGAACACGAGCCTCATTTTGAGCACCAAATTTCACATCAGCTGCATTTTCCTCAACTGGAGCTTGTCAACAATTTCAAAAACTTACCACAGTAGTATTGGCAAAGGATTAAGCTTGTTTTGTTTTATTATTATTAAGATTTTACTTACTGAAAGGTTTTGCATACCTGTTTTACCAAAACGCTTTTGAATCGTTGGTTGTATTTGAAATGCTTTCTTGATTCAATTACATTCAAGTTGGTTTCTTTTGAAGGTCGCACATATATCAAATCAAATAAAACCCTACACCAACCCCACGGAAACACCATATCTTTTCAAAATGAAGAAAACCAATTGATTACCAAATCCACATTGAGTAACCATGCATCATACAGCTGGTGGAACAAAGATTAAAAACGAAAATATTACAGAGAATCAAAAACCCACCCAATTTCAAAATTAAAATTATTACGACTTTTACAGTTATCAACTATTACCATCTCCACAAAGAGTAACTCTGCATCACCGAAAAAAGCAGTGAAACCAAGAAACGACTACGCACCTGCTGGGACAAAGATAAGAAACGAAAATATATTAGAAAATAATCAAAAACCCACAGTTCTTGTCAAAACAATTTGGAAAAAATAAAAGAGTGATTCAAAACAGGGAGAAGAAAAAGAAAAAAAACTTTCTTTTGGGGGGCGTCTATTTTGCGACAGAGAGAGAGTTCTGTATTACTATGCATACCCCAAGATTTTTGTCAATGGGTACCTGTAAAACAAACCACTATAGAAATAACATTTCATTGCGAATTGATACCTGCAAAACAAATTAACAAACACAGAGTAGACAACAAAACTCTTTATATAAAAATAAAAAAAAACAACGAAGAACAGAAAGGCAGAAACCAGCTAAGAGACGCGGCGTCAAAAATGGGGTTTGACTTCCGCCCTTTATATAGACACCCAACCCATAAATAAAAATATTTTATTTTCGATATAATATTAATCAATATCAAAAAAATATCTAAAATTTATATATTTTTGGCTAGCTGAAAATCACGAGTTACCCATTGTACATTATCTTTCCTTTCCTGCCAAATTTATAATTACCAATAAGTATCTTAGTGTTTACCAAAAAATTTAAAAAAGAAAAGAAAAAGTACCTTAATGAATTGAATATCTTTCTGATAAACAATATTAAGAAAAATATCAATAAAATCAAAGCATTTTGGCAATTAAAATATTTTTTCCGTTTAATCCTCAAAAAAAAAGTTTATCTCATTTTTATATTATTAGACGGCCGCATTTATTTGTTACAATATTTTCTTCCAAAAAATATTGAACATATTCTTCAGTGTAATAATAGAAATGGTTTTATTTATTTTTTATTTTTGGAATGACATCTTTAAGAAAAAATAATATCGACATTAATTCATTTTTGTCTATAATTTTTCTAATAATGTTTTTTCTTTCATTTTCAAAATTTTTCTTCATATCACCATGATTTTCTATTAATCAATTTGTATTTCGACTATTTGATAGGGATTGATAATCATATTTTTTGTTGCCGTGGAGAAAGTAAGCTTCAATCAACAGGTAAGTATCCGCGGCCCTATGTATTTTTTTATTTGAATTATTGATCTAAATTTGATCAAAGCTTTTTTTTAGTTTCATTACAATTGTGATGGTCATTGTGAATCATAATTGGGATTTGTCTAGTTATTGGTCGTTCGAAATTGTAATTAGGATTAGTTTATTTAAAAGAAGTGTAATCAGACATTGGACATTTAACATTTTTTGGTTCAAATTTTATTTTGAATTTCTATGATTAATCTAATTTTACGATGAAATCATGATGAATGATACATATCTCGGTGTGATTATATTTTCTTATATCGTGACCCAATTTTTAATATATTTTTGGTGAGTTTATAGATTTTATAAGATTTTGCTATTTTAGGTAATTTATTCTTTATTTTTTTCTTTAATATGATTGGTCGAAAAAGATATTGTGGGCCGAAAAGATTCTCCTCAAATTTTATTGGTCGAAAACTTAAAGGGTGGGGCTAGAATCAACCAGAAGCTCCGGTTAATGAGAGCGCTCGAAAAAACTCAGTTTTTATATAGAGATTAGGTTAAATGTCCATAAAATCAAGAATTTGAGACTCCCAGATACAATAAAGAACAAGTAAGATACCATAGAAGAACACGTAAAGACAAGACCAACCTGCAGTCCGTTGCAATTGAGAGGCATATGGCATGCATGTCAGTAGAAAGGCTTAAACTCTCCTCTGTCACACGGTACTGAATTCCTACAGTTCAATCAACTTCATAAAGCATGCAACTAATCTAAGCAACATAACAAAAGAGTCTATAAAGCTTGAGGGGGGGAATTGGGGCACGATCTCGGCCCCAATCCCATCAAATCCCATAGGGCCATAGTAAAGATTTAGGATCTTGGTGTCAAGGCCACCCTTTGATATACTCCAGTACGTATTAGACACTAAATTCAAGTTACCTTCATCGCCTTCAAAATCCAAAAACCCCTTTTCCTTGATTCTTTCCATATAGTCTTTACCCAACACATCCTCAGTTCCTCTTTCCATTTTAAAGCGTCCACAAACATTCACAACTGTTGCTACATCATGATACCTAGAAGCATACACGAGCACTGAATCTCCTCCTGTGAGAATCCTTATTGATCAGTTATATATGGATCGAAGCTTTAGAGAAAGCAGAAAATGTTTAATATATATATGAGTGACATTTAAACTCTAGCAGGTACAAATAACTGGAGTAACTAATCCTCATATGCTGATGAGGAGAAGCGAAATCATTCAGCGTCGACCAGCAGAATCTAAGAAGCTCTTAACATAGTACGTAGCACATAGTGAGATTACCTTTACTGTGAACAAGAATTCCACCAATTACCCGTTGCAACCCTGAGAAATACATGACTACATAATGCACATCATCAGCCTCTTTATTGTAATTACCATACTCAAACGTACCTTCACTTTCCCTAATTAAAAATAAATAAATAAAAATAAAACAATTTTGCATAAAGTAAACGGAATTTCAAATCGAGAATAACATATAGCTTAAAATTCTATAAGTCATCAAAAGAAATTTCTTGACATACTTTTAGCTTGGATGTACTGAAATATAAAGTTTGAAATGTATACCCGTTCCCTGAGAAGTCAAAGCAGAAAACACTGATTCCTTCTTTTGTTAAAGCATCGGTGAGGTTCCAATTAACCGGACATTCCTGTATAACAAAAACTCCATCGTCGAGTTATGGTAGATATCCAGTTAACCCATTCACGGGGATATAAACATAGAGACTAGAGAAGTTAATTACCTTCTTGTCTGCAGATCCATGGCATAGGATGATAACTTCTTTTGAACTCGTTTCGTATAGCACGCCCACAAGCTTTTCACCATACTTGTTCTTGATGATAACTCTCTCAATCACTAGTGTTTAGATAAAGTTACTTTTCCGAGAACTCGAAAGTAAAATCATTTGGAGGATAAAAATGAAACCAAACTACATAGTTTTTTACTCATTCGAATGAGCTTCTAATTCTTTCACTGGTATATAAATCTTATATGCCATTATCAACCCAATTCAAGAAAAGAAACTAAACCTTTAGTTTAATCTTGTGAGACTACTTAATTTACTGAAACGATCAACATCATAAATTGAAAGAGTTATAGTAAAGAAAATTAGATCATTCACAAAAGAATCTCGTACTGAAAACTGATTACCTGAGTTTTGCTTTTTCACGGAAGAGGATGAATCAGCCATCCTTGATAAGTTGATCTGATTGACTGAACTCTTCAAGTTGAAGGGAACTGCTTGGTTATTTGTTCTGTAATCCGGAACAATCCCACTTACACTTTATAAATATTCTTTTCTTTTAGCATCTTGTGAAAATTGTGCCCACTATTTATTTATTTATTTATTCATTCATTCATTCATTGTAAAGGTTATTCTCACTCATTAAAGAAGGTGGTAGACTCATTAACAAAAGAATCTCGTACTCGGATACAAAAAATGTATTACAAGGAAAAGATCGGTACATCAGGAAGATTCCGAATTTATATTCGGAATATTAAGTTAATAAATTTAGTGCCTTTTGTTTAGCCCCAAGATAAAGGGATGAGCCAATGCTTGAGAAACTGTTATCCTCTTGTCAGGGTCCAATACTAATGTTCTCTCCAGCAGATCTTTAAAATAGGCTAACATCTTCCGGTCTACACCGTATGAGCCTCTAACTATGGTGCTAATAGATTTTTGCTTGATGTTGACAAGTAACCTCTTTACTGACCTTTTTGTAACAGGATCCTCTTCGGTGGCATGAAAATTCTGAACCTGATCAAAATGCTGATCGGCAAAGGCTCCCTTTCGGAGCATCTTCTTCGGAAAAGGACCCTTTAATTCCATATGGAGCCGAAGCATGTCATTGTTTGATCGACCGGGAAAAAGAACCTTCCCTGAGTAAAGCTCGTACAGCGAGCAACCAACTGACCAAATATCCATGGGATGATCATAAGGCAAGCCAAGAATTACTTCAGGGGCACGGTAGAAGCGGCTGACGAGGTAAGGTGTGATCTCATTTCTCCCAGCAAACATAGAAGTACCAAAATCACAAAGTTTGAGATCAATTTTGGCCTTGTTAACCAGCACGTTGTCTGGCTTTATATCGCAATGAAGAACGCCACACTCTTTTAGATGCTTTAATGAGATAAACAATTGTTTCGCGTAAGTCCTCACTGCAGTTAGATTAAGGCCAATATTACGACCGAAACTGTCTAAAACCTCACGGAGATTCATATGGAGTGATTCCAAAACTAAACAAAGATGATTCCTGTGCTTGAAAGTTGAGAGAATTCGAACACAGTGCCTTGTATCCTTTGGATCTGCAGCAGCTAGTATCTTTAATATAATCGCCTCTTCTTGACCAGCTTTGTACATGACGTCATTGTTGCGCATGATCTTTATAGCAACTTCCTTCCCGGCCTTAAGATCCTTTGCACGAACAACAGTGGAATAAACACCTTTCCCATGAGCATCAATGACCTTATATCTGTTGTCAAGTATTTCTCCAGTCAGATGCTTATAATGTCCGTCTTCCTTATCGCAATTATCATTTGGCTCAGTTATTTTCACTTCTAAACTATTTCCTTTCTCCTTCTGGTTGATATTTCGTGCAGGAGATTCCCCTAATGAGAATATTGGGTCGTCACCATCAACATCTGGACCATCAATACCACTAGCTAGAGAAGAGTGTCGTCCCGGTAGCTTTTCGATAGAGAAGCCTTTTCTTCTTTTATTTGTGGTAACTTTAGTTTTTTATATTTTTCTAAAATTTCTTGCCTTCTGTTTCTGCTTTCCTCCTTAATTCTATCAATATCTTCCTCTTCTTGTCCATAATCAGTTGGCTCCATTGTTTGTGTATTCTTTTTCTGGCGTTTCATATCTTTTGTTACTTCATATTGATCACAACTTCTATCGTGTTTTCGTGCAACATTGAATTCCTCCCCAGCCATGATATATATGTTAAATCAAAATCTTTGACTAAGCTACCGCTCTATTCAATCAACTCAATTCCCTTATATTTATATAGAAGTCTCAGAACCCAAATCTAAGACTACTTCTAGAACTCGGATTGGTTTCTTAATTTTATCATCTAGCACCACAACCTCCTATTCGGACGTTTACACCAAAGGCGGTTTCCATGATTCAGTCAATTTCTATCTTTTATTACAATTGTTTACACTAAAGGAGTATCTTTTATTACAATTACTAGGTGTAATTAAGTTCTGCCGTTGTTATGAAAAGGATAGATTTAATTGGGTTATGATGAAAAGGGTTAGTTGTGGTTAGGTTTTGAGACCATTATACTGCCTAGGTCAACTTTTTTGTAGTTAGCCGGGGCCTAACATGGAAATTTGCTTTCTTTCATTTCTAGGAATAACTGAAACTGTAAGGTTATATTATGCTAAAAAATTTAGCTTCTTCGACTTTTAGGGATAACCGGGGCGGCGTGGTTAGATGAAGATTTGCTTTGATCTGAGTAATAATATCTATAGGAAGTAGTTTTGTAGTTGCAGGAAATTCTACAACCACACCCTATTGATAATCTATGAAGTAATGTAAGAAACCATGATGAAATACTCAAAATCTTTTATTAAATCTTAGAACAAGTACAAAGATGATGGGGGAAAACCCTAACTTGGAAAGCAAATAACTCTCTCTCTCTCTTAAATATCTTATCTCAACTCACCAAAAAGATCTCTCTCTACACACAAGGGTCTCTCGCTCCTTTTATAGGAGTTTACATAGTGGAGGACAACTAATAAAGCCCCTAATTTCGGATCTGACGCGCGTCAATGTCGCGTGGACTCTATCATTGCCGCACGGTTTCTTTACTGCCGCATAGATCTTCACACTTTTATCGTGACTTAAGTGACGTCATCTGGTTCGTCATCTTGGATATGTCGTATGCGTTCGTGTTCGCATACTTATAAGGTGTTTCTTCGCATATAAAATGAGTGTGCGGTATTTTACACCCACATTTTGCCTCTTCTCATATCGTTCTTTTGAGAGAATGAGCGGTATGGGGAACTCTAGTTTGTTATGTTGTCGCACCAATTCATCTCTTCGTATTCTTTTCGACCGACATGTTTCCGTGATTTTGGCTTAACCGTCTACACGTGTTAACTTTTTCCCTTTTCAACCGGCACGTCTTGATTTAATCGGTTGTCTTTTTTCCCTATTTATTGACTGGGGTGAGGAGAGATACTTTTTTCTTCACTTTCCTTCTTCTTCTCTGTGAAGTTTCTTCATCTTCACCCTCTCGAAGTCTTCATCCTTTATTCAAAGATTTCCCCTGTGTTGTTCTTCTTTGAATATCATGGATTCTCATTCAAGGTTAGTGTATTCTATTATCATTGTTGTCTGGTTTTTCTTTCTTTTCAATTTCCATCCGCCATTGTTGATCTGGTACTGTTCTGCCATTGTTGACCTGTTACTGTTCTGTCATTCCCGTACTGGCTTTGTTGCAGCAAAAGTTACTACTCTGATAATCTTCGTATTAAAGTTCTAAATCCTAAATCTTCTTCGAGTCCTAAAGACGATGAATTTTGCAAGAGGAAGCCTTCGCATAACAAGGTAGTAAGAAATACCTTCTTCTCTTTTAGACTATATTGTTTCCTCTGTTTCTTATCTGCGTTGTTCTTCGAAGGATACTGAGTGCGAAGTTGATTGTGGGAAGAAGAAGGTCAAGAGAGTTCGCCGCGCTCCTACAATTAACACTTCTCTTGTCATTCCTGAGCTCACCTGTAAATCCCGTCCTCAGCAGCAGGTCTCTTCTAACGATGCTGTTAACGTCCCTTTGAAGGACACAGATGTCCCTGCTTCTTTAAATGTTTATGTGCCTCTCAATGAAGTCATTGATTCTGAGGAAGCCACTTTGATAAGGCACATCACCGCTCCTACTTCCAAGTGTATTGCCATGCCGATTGAAGTTACTACTGTTTCCACCTTTGTGAATATTCCCGCATCAGTGGAAGATATAACCGCTCCCGTTTCAAAGGATATCGCTTTTTCTGTGATTACTCCTCTTCCCCCTATGGTCAGTTCTTCCTCTCTAGGGGCCACCTCTGCTAATAAAGAAGTCTTTGAAGGAGTTGATGCTGCTACCCAGTCCTTAGCGGATATCATTAATGCCGCTCGTTCATCTATTAGTGATCCTGCCACACTTCGCATTTGTAATGCTCTTTCCAAGCTGTTATGTGATTCTCCACCTGATAAATCCACTAGGAGCGAAATCTTCTCACAGCTCGATCTATGCGTTAATCTTGCCTTTGATCTCTTGGTAAGCGTCCTTCTACTTGCACTTTTCACTTTGTATTGTTTTACCGCGTCTTTATACCTGTGTTATTTTATCCTTAGGAATCTCGTCGCCGCGTAGTCCAGACCGAGGGATTTTCTTATTCTAGCCGTACCATTCTAGAGCTTACTAGTCAAAATGCCAAGCTAAAGGAGGATATTCAAGCTGAATCTCTTGAATCTGAGGATCTTCGTAAGAAGAATCAAGATCTCAAAGGTATGTTTTTCTTTCTCTTATTTTTTCGTTTCTAAATTTTATTTCGTTCGCATCAACATTTTGAATTCCTTCGCACATATGTAAAGACTTAAAACAGAAGCGCATCATGGAAAGATATGATTACCAACACTCTGCTGAGGATGCCCATGCTGATAATGATAGGTTGCAGGATCAACTAGATCAATTAACTAACGAATATTCATGTCTGCTTGACCAAACTTATAATTTGAAGAATGAAAACCTTCATTTATGTAATCAAAATGATTTTCTAAGCTCCCGAGTATCCAACCTCTCGAGGTCATTGCTAAGTGTTGATTTAAGAAATCAAACTTTATCAGATGAAAACCGCGTCCTTGCCGAAGAGAAGCGGTCTTTTGTAAATGAGAAAGCGATGTTTACGCGCCAATATCTTGTTCTTCAGAAAACGTGCGATGATCAAAAGGAATCTCTTCGCACTCTGAGAAACCAACACGATGAAGCTATGAAAAGCGTAAGGAATTTAACCTTGGAGAATGAGAAGATCATTCAAAGCAAGATAAAAGTGACTGTGGATATTAATATACTTCGAGAAAAACACTCACAGTATAAAGGGGTCTTATGACATCCTAGTAAAGGAAAATGCCTCTTTCTCCCAAGATGAACATAACATTCGATCTCATCTTCAAGGTTTAATTGGTGATGATTTTGATAATTGTATGGAAGATATGAAAAATAGTGGTCTCGTTTTATCTCAATATCTCGTTTCTCAGAGGGAATGTAGTCACATCGATCTTGCTTCCCCAGTTTACTTGTGTTTTTCAATTATTCGTACTTTGTATCTGCGAAATTGTTGCCCTAATTATAATTTTATATCTTTTTTGCAGTATCTGAGAGGTCATATCAATCTACCATCTCAAAGCTGAGGTCTGATCTGGCTAAGGCTCGTAAAGATCGTGGGAGACTTTCAGTAGCACTTTCCTCTTCCCAAGATAGAGCGAACAGAAGGTGTTTGTATCTTGAAAATTTGATGGAGGTTGCCATAGAGAACACTAAGAAGAGTGTCGCTCGAGAAGATCATGTCAAGGCTCAGGCTCTCGTAGATCGAGTTTGCCTCACTAACTCACTTCCTTTATTAGATATGGAACCTCTCGATGTAGGTGAAGACGAGAAACTTCCTGAGCCTGATAGTGACTATTATTACGAGAGCGATGATGATGAAGGTGAAGAGGATAAAGGTAGAAAACTCTCCTTCAGGAGGATCAGTCTGAAAAATATGGATCAGGCTGTGATCTTCCTAAGGATCCAAATCCTAATGTTAACCCCGACGTTGAGGTTGATGTTGAAGAATCCGCACAAACTCAAAACGTGTCTCCAAATGATGGCTAGCTTTTCTCTTTCTTCAATCATTCATGCGTTTGGATTTGCTCTAACTTTGAATGTATTAGGAAAGCACACTTATATTTCTTTTATTTTTGTATAAGATTGCCTCTAACAAGGGGAATAATACCTCCTTTTTGTTATTCCCATACTTGCGTCTAATATTCCCCTTGTTAGAAATACTTTTTATCCTCGTGCGGTTATATCCGTGCGTCATTTAATCTTTAAGTATTTTCTGCCCTTTGTTGTTTATTTGTGCGTTACTTACAGGTTCTTTTCCTGCAAAATAGTAATTGTTAAATTTTAAATTGATCTTGGGGTTTTATCTTGAGGATTTATTGAGCCCCCCTAGGTAGAGGTCTTATCATCCTCCCCCTTATCTCTGTCTTAGGATATTATTATGCGGCAAAATCGCAGGAGGTCATTACCCTTTCAGGAAATGACCCATTGATCTTGCCTTATCATTTCTTGTATTTTTTTCCTCTGCAGGATATATTGATGCGTCAATACGACAAATCTTATTACTCCCGTAAGTAAAAGTCTAATGATATTGACGTCTTTGACACAATTCAGCTCCCTAATGGAGGGTGACGTCCTTATATTCCCCCTGACTGCCCCTTCAAGGAAGCTTACCCCTACCGGGTTAAGGTGGGCTCTTCCCATCCAGTGATGCAACAATCAGTTGTGTTCGCGGCCCTTATCCCTCTGCCGATGTGGCTTATGGTTATGGAACTGCACCCTCAGTGGGGTTTCTTGAAGACCGAGTGTATCATAGTCAGGACTTTCCAAGAGTGGCCAGGTACGCCCCAGGCACTCTTGACTCAACCGTGTACCTCGGCGCCCTGATCGAGTTTCTACACTCCTTAGGAGAGACCTTCTCACCTTAGTCTTACGACTAAGGCGTCTCTGCTGGATGGGCTTTCATTTCACCCCAAATCTCCATGACTCAGGTTCCAGAGTCGGTGTAGCTTTCGCTTGAGTCATGCTAACTAGGTTTTCCCGAATTATGACGCGCGTTAGGTCTTATTAGTACCTCTTGCTGTTATGCGAACTAGGGTGCACGCCACAATTGGATGCCTAGCCTCCCTAGTTAGAGGTTTTAACTTCTGTTGCCCTCTATTAAGGTCTTATTTTTTCCTTCCTCTTATATGAAATTTTTGATATATGTAAAGAAGAAGAATTTTCATTTTCATTCATTCGCATAGAATGTCATTAGTAGAATTCTGATATCTTCTTTCTTCATATTTATAATTATTATAATTAGAAACAACTCTGCGACTTATTCGCTTTCTTTGATCTTTGTACTGCATAAGATTTGCGTGCGGATTGTTTCCTTCAGGTATATGATGAATTTCGCATGATCTACGGATAGTACTTCTTCAGATATAATCTGTTCCATGGGTGTTCAAGCCTGCGCCCTGTGTTCCTTCCCTCGCTATCCGTTAATTCATATGCTCCATTCCCAACAACCCTTTTGATTATATAAGGTCCATCCCATGTCTTCTCTAGTTTTCCATCTCCTCCTTTCTGATAGGGCGGTATTTCTTTAAATACTAGTTCTCCTGGTTGGAATTCTCTTTCTTTGACGCGCTTGTTATATTCTCGGGCTAGTCTCTTATGGTAATTCTCCATATGTCGTAGAGCAATTTCTCTATTTTCTTCCAGATCATCAAGCTTTGCTAGGATCAAATCCGTGTTTAGGTTCTTTTCCCAAGCTTCTTTCTTTGTTGTCAGAATGATTACTTCAGTTGGTAGTACCGCCTCTACTCCATATGTTAAGCAGAAGGGTTACATTCCTGTAGCTTCTCTCCTTGTTGTTCTATACGCCCACACTGCATTATGTACTTGTTCGCATCATCCTTTATTGTGTCCTTCCATCTTTTTCTTCAATATATCCGCAATCGTTTTATTAGTTTCCTCCTCCTGCCCATTGCTCTGCGGATATAAAGGAGTTGACTTTCCGCTTTGGATCTTGAACGCGTTAAGCAACATCTCTATGTTTTCGCCCTCAAATTGCTTTCCATTGTCGGAGACTTATTGTACAGGAATTCCAAATATGCAAATAATATTTTCAAATATGAATGTGAATACATCTCGATATCGAATATGTTGAACTTCTTTCACCTCTGCCCACTTTGTAAAGTAGTCTGTTGCGACTATTAAGTATCTCCTCTGCCCCGTTCCTGGTATAAATGGACCTACAATGTCTAGGCCCCATTTTGCAAATGGCCATACACTTGTTGATGAGTTTAGCGTCGCTCCTGGTGCATGTATCCTTTTCCCATGACGTTGGCATTCTTCACACCGCCTAGATACTTCTTTTGCGTCCTCATGCATGTAGGGCCAATAGTACCCTTGCATATTTTTTTTGTAATCCAAAGACCTTCCTCCACTATGGTTCCCTGCGTCTCCATAGTGTATTGCCTTCAAGATTTCCATTTCTTTTTTTCGCGTTAAACATCTAAGTGATGGTCCAAGGAAAGATTTTCGATAAAGTACGCCTTCTCTTAATTCATAATTTGTCGCCCGACTCTTCAACTTGTGCGCCTCTAATCTGTTTCTTGGGACTTGTCCTTTTTTCCAGGTGTAAATGAAGTTGAGCTCTCCAGTCTGCGTCTTTATCCGCTTGTCTTTCTTTCGCATCTTCCACCATCATTACGTCTGCGTATTCTTCTTCTTCTTTTTTGATTGAGGGGAAAGAGAGCGTCTCTATCTTTATATACCTTGCGGTAAGATCCACTAACATAAAAGAAATGAATGTCAATGCATCTGCGAATCGATTATCTTTCCTGCATATGTTTCTCCAACTTATGTTTTTGATTTTTTCTGAAAGTTCTTCAACTAGTTGCTTGTATTTTTGAAGAGATGGATCATTTGTACTGTATACCCTTTGTATTTGTCGTATTACCAATTGTGAGTCACTAGTTATTATGGCATCCTCTAATTTCATTTCAATTGCCAGCCGTAACGCGTGCACCACTGCTTCATATTCTGTTTGCTTATTGGTGGATGCGAACTCCAATCTGAATGAGTAAGCCATTCTTGCTCCTTTTGGTGAAATGAATACTATCCCAATTCCGTTTCCCTCTCCGTTTGATGATCCATCCACCAATATCTCCCATCTGTTTGAGTTACGCTCTGTTAACAAGTCTTTTAGATTTCCTTGGTCTTCATCTATATCCATTATTTCTTCTACGCCTTCGTCTTCTTCTAAAGGAAATTCTGCCAAGAAGTCTGCAATAACCTGCGATTTTGGTGAAGATAGTATTTCGTACTTGACTCCAAATTGTCCTACTTGTGCGTTCCATCTTTCTATTCTCCCTGATCTTTTTGAGTTCTTCATTACAGATTCGATGGGCACTTTTGTTAGTACTTTGATCTTGTGAGCTTGAAAATACGTACGTAGCTTTTGTGTTGCATAGACTAACGCGAGGATAAGCTTTTCGACCTTTGTGTAATTTTTCTCTGCGGAATTGTAGGTTTTACTTATGTAGTAGATTGGCTTCTCGATTCCTCCATCTAGGCGTAGCAATACGGCACTTAACGCGTGTGGTGTTTATGCTACATATATTAATAATTCTTCTCCCGGCTCCGCTTTCTGCAAAATAGATAAATTCATTAAATAATCCTTAATACTTTGTAGCGCTTTCTCGCATTCATCCGTCCATTCGAATTTAGTTTCCTTCTTCACGATGTTAAAGAAGTGCTTGCATTTGTCTGAGGAGCGTGAGATGAACCGGCCTAATGAAGCTAGTAGTCCATTCAATTTCTGCACGTCTTTTATGGTTGCGGGTGATGGCATGTCTCGAACCGCTTGCACCTTCTCTGGATCCACTTCATTTCCTTCTTTTGATACAATGTAAGCTAGAAATTTCCATGATGCTACTCCAAAGATGCATTTTGCTGGGTTTATCTTCATTTTAAATTTCCGCATCTGTTCAAATATTTCTTTTAAGTTCTCAACATGATCTGCTTCCTTTTTGCTCTTCGCTAGCATATCATCCACGTAGACTTCTAATGTTGTATGCACCCACTTCGCGAATATCTTCTCTACCATTCTTTGATATGTTGCACCTACATTTTTTAAACCCAAAGGCATTCTTGTGTAACAATACAATCCTCTTGGTGCGACGAAAGCCGTGTGTTCTTGATCTTCTTCAGCTAGAGGGATTTGATTATATCCTGAATATTCGTCCATTAATGATAATATGTCGTTACCTGACGTTGCTTCCACCATTTGTGGTATATCTGGTAGTGGTAAACTGTCCTTTGGACATGCCTTATTTAGGTCGCTGAAGTCGATGCAGATCCGTATTCCTTTATTTTTCTTTGGCACTTCTACCATGTTTGCTATCCATTCTGGGTATTTTGTTGGCCTTATTATTCCTGCATCTAACATCTTTTGTAACTATGCTTCTATTTGAGGATGATATGTTGTTGCTATCTTCCTTATCCTTTGCTTGAATGGTCGTGCGTTCTTGTTGATATCTAACCTTTGACATGCAACAGAAGAGTCTATACTCGGCATTTTATCCATGCTCCACGCGAAAATATCTTTATATTCGCGCAACAGGTTGATTGTCTTTTCTTCTTCTTCCTTGTCCAACTTAGTTCCGATTTTCAACATTTTTGGTTCCTCTTCTGTCCCAATATTTTTGTCTTTTGTTGGCTCTGCTGCGGTAAAATTCGCTTTTGGTTCTCCTAGTGGTGATGGTTCCTTTATTTTATGTATTGGTTCACCTCCCTTTTCTGGGATCTCGCTTGGTATTCCTTTTCCTTCCTGTGCTCTTATCATGTATACTCTTAGTTCTTCTTCTTTTTTCAGTTCTTTTGCCTTCCTCCACCTATCCTTTCGCTTCTTTGCGCGTCCTTCATAATTCTTGACATCTATTTGACTGCAAATTTTCGCTCTCCTAGTATCCCCTTTGATTTCGCCTATTCCACTTGGTATTGGAAAATGTACGCACTGATGGAGAGTTGAGGCCACACCTTTTATCGCATGCACCCATGGTCGTCCCAATAGCATATTGTATGGTGATTCCACATCCACCACGCACAATGTTACCTGCATTTCTATTTCTCCTAAAAGTATTCACATGGTTACTTCATCTTTTGGTTTTGTTATTGTCTTATTAAAACCGTGTATGTTATATGCTGAGCGCGTTAAGTTCGCATCCTTGTATCCCATACTCCTGAATGCGCGATAGAATAGAATGTCTACCGAGCTGCCCGTGTCTATCAAGGTTTTGTCCACCGCCCATCGTTCTGAAGTTTTCGCGCTTTCATTTTTTTCTTTTAGCTCTGCAGTTATTGTAATCACTAGCGGGTCTGTTCGCCTCAGATTCTCTTCTGGTATATCATCTGCTGCGAATGTTATCTTCTGTTTTTCCCATTCCTTCAAGGGAACTATTTTTTTCCACTGTCATGATCTTTCTTCCCTCGTAATCGCGCTTATGTATTTTACCCGTGATTCCAGCATGTAAGTCTGCATCATTCACAATCGTTTTTGTTATTGAATTACACTGTATACGCATACTCTCTTCTTTTGCTCCGATTATCCTTATTGCTCCTGTTTGTTCGTTTTGTACTTTAAGACATGTTCGGCTTCTGCAGTTATTCTCCTTCTGTAATTGTTGGATCTGTGCCTGGATTTGCTGAAATTGGTTGCGTCTTTCGTCCATCTATGAAGAATTAACAATTTCGTCTTTTTTTCATCCTGCGATTCTTCTACTTCTTCTAGTTGCTATCATTTGTTCTGCTGTAGATGCTTGTCTCACCATTAGTTCCATCCAAGATGATTTCTAGCGCCAAAATGTAGTTGCAGGAAATCCCATAACCACACCCTAGTGATAATCTATGATGTAATCTAAGAAACCATTATGAAATACTCAAGATCTTTTATTAAAACTTAGAACAAATACAAAGATGTAAAGAGCAAACCCTAACTTGGGAAGCAAATAACTTTCTCTCTCTTAAATATCTATCCTTAGCTCACCAAAAAGATCTCTCTCTTCTACAAAGGTATGTGGCTCCTTATATAGGAATTTACATAGTGGAGGACAGCTAATAAAGCCCCTAATTTCGGATCTGACGCGCGTCAACGTCGCATGGACTTTATTATAGCCGTCTGGATTCTTCACTGCCGCACGTTTCTTCACACTTCTGTTGTGATTCGGTGACGTCATCTGGTTCGTCATTTTGGACATATTATATGCGTTCAGGTTCGCTTGCTATATAAAGGATCATTTCGCATGCCCAACGAGTGTGCGGTATTTTGCACCCACATTGTCGATTTTCTAATAAACAACGACCGAATACCTGTTTAGCTGCAACATCATTATTTGCAATCATGTGTGCTTCTACATACTGCTTCCAATACTTAGCAGCTGTTGGAAACGTTGAGACAAGTTCCTCGTATATTGGCACCGCTGCAGTTATTGACCAACCCAGAGCTTGATTGGCTAGAATGTCAGAGACTCGGAGGTTTTCTTTTTTCAGCGTATTGGTATTGTATTTAAGGAATTTTATTTAGCATTTGCTTGTTTTCTTTCATTCGATTTTTCTAGATTGCTAGAAGGGAAAAGGGTGGGGGCAGAAGTACAAAGGATCTTTTTCCTTAGTGAGTCGGTAGCCGAGGCAATTAAAATTGCCATGGTTGCTGATGAAGGACAAAGTCACAAGTTCTTAGAAACAATGCCAATGAGATGATAGAGATATTGGGAATGAGAAATTGAATGTTTCATGTGTAAATGATTTTGTTCAGCTCCTTATAAATCATAAGAATTAGGGACTGCTGTATTGCACTGTTTTTTGTTGCTGTTCATAATGATTAAGAGTATTATGCAATGAGGCACAAACAAAATGCACATTTCTTGAAGAAGCTGGAAAATTCGACAAATTAACATGGGGAACCGAAGATTATTTGTCTAACTATGCGATGGGACAATTGATTCCAAGTATGGAGATGGCAGCTACAGAAATTCTCAAGGGAAAGCACTGAAGGATACTTTTAGTGCTCAGTACTATGCCAAAGCATCCTGCAATAGGTTCAAGAGCATGGATGGGCCTCATCACTGGGTCTGCATGAAAATGAAGCGTATTGCAAACATTTCACTGCTACATGCCTACATCTTCCAACGGTTTGGTGACTGCTACAACTTCATCGATTCCATATATCGACAATCTTGACTGTCTCATGGTCGAGGCAAGATTTGTGCTGTCATAGTGAGGATTTGAGGACGTGGTGGAGATAACATTGAGATCTGTGCATGGTGGGTCCTGGGTGCTCTCTAATGCAGGAGACTGAATTGCACTCATCCAGTAGAGGCAGTTCTTCATTGCCTTCTGGGATACCTTTGGCCAAGCTATTGCCCAGAGTTTCACAGATGGCCTCATCAGTTATTGGAGAGACAGCTGGGAACAAATTTATAAGTAATATTGTTGCCATGAGTTGTAAAAACATCAACAAAAATTTACACAGATGAGTTTAAGTGAGCAAATCTGTAAACATTTACTCTCGAAAATACATATCAGCAACCACTTATTAGCAGAAACAGAACAACTTTAAGAAGTTGAATACGGCACTGAATCTTTTTAACGATAACTATTAGATGGTACCTAATGATTGGTGATGTTGGTCTCCTGAAGACGTTCCTTTATAAAGCCCACCACCCCCTTAGCTAACATAGGTTGACAATTACTGAAATTATGATCAGCACCTTCGAACCCATGCAATTTGCGATTAGGTATGGCTCTATCAAACTTGAATGAATCATGGAATGGTACACATTTATCAGCAGATCCAAAAACAACCAATACCCTGTTTAATTTTAAGTGATTAAGTTAATGTTTATTAAATCAAGAATTTGAGACTCCCAGATTCATTAAAAAAAAAATTAAGATGTCATTTAAATCAATGTTTCCATGATGTCAAATTCATAGACTACTAAAACTAAAATGAAGCACGTACGCAAATAAAAGCGCACTTTAAAACAAGACCAACCTGCAGTCCGGTGCAATTGAGAGGCACAAGGCATGCATATCAGTACCAAGGCGTTCCATTAAACTCTCTTCTGTGACGCGGTACTGAGTTCCTACAGTTCAATCAAATACTCTATCAGACCGGCACGCAATTAATGTTAACACCATATCAAAAGAGTTTATAAAGTTTATGGACACACGGGAATGAAAATTTTCGATTTCGCCTGGCTATTAGGTTTCATTAAGGGTGCCGATGGGGTATGGACCCCCATCAGTCAATCTTGGCTCCAATCCCTAATCGACCACCATATCCCCATAGTAAAGATTCAGGATCTTGGTTAGCCACCAATATCCACTTAAAAAAAAAAAAAAAAAAACTGAGATATGCTACGAATTAAACACTAAATGCAAGTTACCTTCACCACCAATAAAATTCAAAAATCCCTTTTCCTTAATTCTTTCCATATAATCTTTACCCAACACTTCTTCGATTCCTTTATCCATATAGTAGTGTGCAGAAATACTCACAACTGTTGCTACATCATGACACTTGGAAGCAAATACAAGCGCAGAATTTCCTCCTGTGAGAACACTTATTGATCAGTTTTAGATCGAAGTCTCAGAGAAAGCAGAAAATGTACAATATATGAGTGATAATCAAACTTTAGTAACCACAAATAACTGAAGTCACTAATCCTCACATGCCGATAAGGAGAGGCGAAATCATGCAGAGTGGACCAGTAGAATCTTAGCAGCTCTAAACATAATCTTTAAAACTAGTCAAAATCATGCCCGTCTAAATACACCTATATCATGCAACCTAAACCCGCATTAAATACATCAAATCGGATGTCACAGATGGTATTACTTATTGATAAGTACTTCCAAACTTTTTGAAATTTTATGACTTCATTCTGAGACGTACACTTAGTCTAAAAGTCCTACTATGTGAACACAGTAAACCTTGGTTGCAGTAGCTGTCCACCATTTTACAAATGAACAATCTATACTAAGTTATGCTCAACATTCAATGTCTCGTGCAAGTCAGATGAAAGAGTAAGAATATCATAATAGGAAGCAAATAGTGAGATTACCTTTACCATGACCGATGATTCCACCAATCACTCGTTTCAGCCCTGAGAAATACATGACTACAGAATGCAAATCATCAGCTTCTTTACTGTAGTTACCAAACTCAAACGTACCTTCACTTTCCCTAAAAGAAAAAAAAACGAGTTTGCATAAAGTTAGCCAAATTCAAATCAAGGAAAATATATTAGTTTAAAATTCTATTAGTCATAATCATAGAAATTTGTTGACATATTTTTAGCCTAATAGAGGTACTGAAACATAAAGATTGAATGCATACCCGTTTCCTGAGAAGTCAAAGCAGAAAACACTGATCCCTTCTTTTGTTAAAGCATCAGTGAGGTTCAAATTAACCGGACATTCCTATAAACGAAAACTCCATCATTGAGTTATGACATACCCACTTAACTCATGTACGAGAATACAAGCAGAGTAACTATTAAAGTAGTTTACAAATCCGATGTCAAAAGAGAAAAGCACTATCGGAGTTAGAACATAGAAGTTAGAAAAATGAACCTTCTTGGATGCAAGTCCATGGCATAGGATTATGACTTCTTTTGAGCTCGTTTCGTATAATACACCCACAAGCTTTTCACCATACTTGTTCTTGATGATAACTTGCTCAATCACTAATATATGGATAAACTTTGTAAATTGTGTGTTGTTTTTCCGTGAAATCGTAATAAAAATCACTTGGAGGATAAAAATGAAATCAGACTACATAGTTTTTTAAGCTCCTCCGAAGAAGCTTCGGAATTTGTCATTGTAAGTTTATACATGACAAAATTATAACTAACAAAATTATACATGTGTGAATAACATTACTATTAATAAAAATCAGACTACATAGTTTTTTTAACTTGGAGGATAACTAACAAAATTATACATGTTGCATTGATGCATGAGTACAATAACATTACTAATCGAAAATCATGTGTGAATCAAATTATCTCACCAATATATTAATCTTATATGCCATTATCAATCTCCTTTCAAGAAAAGAACCGAAAGATTTTAGTCTAATCTTGTGACTATTTAATTTACTAAAATGATCAACAGTATAAATTCAAAGAAATGTGCTAACGAATATAAGATTATTATTTTAAGGAAATAATTAACAAAAGAATCTGGTTGTCAGAATTGATACCTGAGTTTTGTTTTTTCAGGGAAGATGATTCAGCCATACTTGATAAGTTGATCCGGCACCGTTGAGGTAGTGTAGGATGAAGGAGACTTGAACTCTTGAAGTTGAAGGGGACTGCTTGGTCATTGGTTTTGGTATAGACCAAGTCAGTTTAAACTTGCCTGCCATTTCTCCTATCTTATTCTGTAATCTGGTCCAGTTCCGCTTCCACTTGATGAATACTCTATCTTTTCTTTTAGAATTTTTCCAAGGAGATGTATTCCTCTAATTTATTTATAGTAAAGGTGATTATTACCCATTACATAAAGTGTAGACTTATTCAGGTAATAAGGATGTAAAAAGCATATAAACACCAAAAACAGTTAACCAAAACTGAGAGTACCTAATGTATTGCATGGAAAAGATCTAGCGGCAATAATACGTCCTGCAAATGTTAAGCACAAGAACTCCTATAGTTAAAAGCTTAAAGGAGAGGTGAAAACCATCTGCAAGTGCTTTTGTTTACTAGTCATTAAAATGCCATTATGGCCTCATATGTTTGCTTCCAAGTTCCAAGGGCTCATCACTAGGTTTTACTAAATAACTGCAAATCCTACTAACCTTGTAAGCCATCTAAAATCAGTTGGTTGTAGATAGTCGTCAAGCACCTCTCACAGAGTTTATAAATAAGCAATTCGCAAATGAATCGGTTACAAAGCATATGAGTCTATATAAAATACAGGGAAGTATATGACATGTGTGATGTTCAAAACATTCGCACCACTACACTCATGGTATCAATCTAAATTCATGCTCTCAAGAATGCAAGGCAAGAAATGTAACATAATTAATGTATTCATAAAACACGCATCAAAGATCCAAACGCAATATGATATATATCGCTAGTTATTTTGTAAAGCAATAAGTTGTGGTTTATGAATTTCACCACGAAGAATGATCACATCACATATATGTAGGCTACTTCTGTAAACAAGCCCTTGGGCAACAGAGTACCTACTGAAGGGTGATGGTGTTCGCCTGAAAAGATTCATTTATATAATCCACCACTACCTCCGCTAATTCAGTTGGATGTTTAGTGTAACAATGATCAGCGCCTTCCACTATGTGTAACTTGTGATTGGCTATGACTTTGGCAAATTCAAACGCATCTTCAACTGGTATAATTTCATCCGCAGAACCATGAACTGTCATCACCCTACATAAATTTGCAGTAAAACTAGGCGCTGTCATTATCAAGAAAAAAGAATTTCAATTCGGCATGCCTATTACCTATACTAACTTGAAGAAAGCAGAATATACATGTATGAATTAAGATAGAGCATATCGCCACCTGCAATCCTTTCCAAATAAAAGGCATAATGCATGCATATCAGTAGCAAGGCGTTCCATTAAACTCTCTTTCGTCACGCGGTACTGGACATTTCCTACAAATTGATGATAATATGATAAGATTACACCTCATTTGATATCAGTGCACAGATCCAAAAAACCAAAGAAGAAGAAAATAGCGGTGGCATGTTCTAATCATGTATGGACTATGAAAATTTCAAACTATAGTTACTTATGCGCAGTGCATGTCCATTATTGCACAAACAGGTGATCGACAAATTTCAACCAGGAATAATCATGTGCAGTATGTACAGACATAGACAACAGAAAATTCCAACCAGGATAGGCCTGTACAGTATTTACGCACATACTTGCCCTCCCTCGATATGAACCCTGACAAGCCTAAACAGCTGCCACTCAACTAGCCATGGCGTGGCCTTGACGGACATGGTCTGGGATCCTAGCCACACAAACTCAACCTTTTTTTAGCTAGGAACATTGCAATTACTGATTCACTGGTTGAACTAATTAACAACACCACAAATACGAAAATAAATTTAAAACAAAAAAACATCCTTATACAGTTATATGACTCCAACGTATTTATGACAACTACACATAGAAATACTATAGATGCGCAACTAAATAGAATGTGCAGTATGGGCGATGTAAGCCATATGAAAAGTGCAAATTCAATCATTGAATTGAAAACAATTACCTTCTTTGTCCTTTACATCAATAAATCCATCTTTCTCAATTCTTTCCATATAATCCTTACCCAAGCGTTCTGCAATACCTCTCTCCATATTGTAGCGTCCGGAAAGATTTACAACTGTAGGTACGTCATGATACTTTGAAGCATATACAAGCACCACATCTCCTCCTGTGAGAATTTCATTTAGTAACAATATTTCAAAGAAGCAAGAACATATACAATTTGGATGCCGGAATTAGATAATGCTCAGCAACCAATGAGTTTGTGAACATCATGGGATTCACAAAATTTCAGGCTTCTCCAATTCAATTCCACATAAACAATTTCCTTTTTCCTAACAGCTAAAATGCTATAAATTGCAAAACAGATGGACATGGATCATGTAGCTTACCTTTACTATGCCCAACAATTGCACCAACCACACGTTTCAACCCAACAAAGTGCGTGACTACAGAACGCAAATCATCAGCCTCCTTAATGTAGTTTCCATACTGAAATGTACCTTCACTTTCCCTAAAAGAAGTACACCAAATTCAATCCAAAGGTTAGCTACTCATTAACATAAGCATAAACACAAATATCTGCAAGTCACATTAAAAGCACACATACCCATTCCCAGAAAAATCAAATAGGAACACACTAATTCCTTGTTTTGATAAAACCTCAGCCAAATTCCGGTTAATCCGAGAATCCTTACTTGATTGAAATCCATGGCACAAGATTACAATTTTTGTTGAACCCGTTTCATGTAAGATACCAACAAGATTTTCACCAGAGTTATTCTTTACAATAACTCTTTGTTGTTCAACAATCACTAAATTGAAGTAAGAACAAAAAAGATGTCATTTTTATTCTGATTGAAAATAAAATAAGTAAAGAAATTAAATTGAACTGTTGGATTAGATTACCTGAGTTAAGGGGTTCCTGAGCAGACATTGTTGAGAATCCGATGAATTGGGATTTAGGGAGTGAAGAAAGAAGATGATGAAGAAGAGAGATGATTGTTGATACATGAAAATAATTATCTAAGGAGTGCCCTTGACGCTTTAGGAATCCCCCTTAAGATATGGAGATTTGGAGACTAGACCCAATCCATAGGGTGATGGGTGATCTTAGCCAAAAAAAGAGGGAAATGGAAGAATTGAGCTTCACTCCAAGCCAAAGGCGAGAAGCCCATGGTAACTCGGATAAAGGAAAAATGGTAGTTTTGTAATATATATTGATCTTATGGGTGCCGAAGAGGAGGAATGATTATTATAAAACGGAAAAAAAGGACATTTAAAAAATCACTCTTATCGGATCCATTCTCTCTCTTCATTTCTAAAGGGGTTGGGCTTGCTGTGGCTTGGACTAGCTTCTCCTTCTCACTTTTACTCTATCAATATTGCGACCACCGTGGGAGAGGCTTAGTTTCTCGCCCAGCAAGACCCGTCCACCCCAATTCTCACAATATTTCAACACTTACCTTTCATTCTCCCCATTTACAACCCTCTATCCGCTCAACAACTTTATAATCTCTCTCAACGTGTCTTTATTTGCTCTCCGCGTCTTAGTCCATGTCATGAACCTTAGTCTCATGACTAGAGCTGGCAAACAAGTTGAAACCCGTGGATTAACCCGTGCCCGGCCCGTGAAAACCCAAACCCGGCTTGGATGGGTTATAAACAAGCCGGGTTCGGGTTAGAGAAATTGTGGCTTGTAAGTAAACGGGTTAACTCGTGCCCGGCCCGTAAACCCGTGTATAATATTTATTAATAAATTACATTTAATTTTCACCGTTGGATTATGTCACATACTAAATCCTATCCCTACGTTAAAGATATAAATACTCCAGCAGCCCAGCTCTAACCCTAGCAGACAGAATCAGATATTTTCATTTCTTCTCCACCGTCTTCTTCTGCGTCTGCGGCTGAGCCTCTATTTCCTCAGTCCTCAGTTCTTCGCTTCACCCCCTTCCTGTTCGTCTCTTCTTTTCTTTCTTCTCTTCTGCTTACAACTCAAAACCCTAGAAGAAGGATTGGATCATTGAATTGAAGTTTCAATCCTCACAAAACCCTAGATTTATTAGTCTCTCCTTCATCATCTCTTAGGTCGATGGTTGAAATTAAAGATGGGAAAGAATCAGGAATTTAGATGTTTCATCGTGTATGAGTCTTAGATGGGTTAGAGGAGAATTAGGAGGAAGCTGTTACTGCGATTAAATCGTGAAACAGGGACGAGATGGTGAGAAATCAAAGTTAGGGTTTGAGTTAATCCCAGAAATTAGTCGATTGCAAGAAATCAAGGATGAAATTAAGTTGAGATTGAGAGTTTATCAAGAATCAGAAGATGGGTATTGTTTCTGCTTCAGTTAATTGAAGATGATGATGAATTACAGGGTTTCGATGGAGTTCTGTGTTTAACAGGATTTCGCTTTCTCTCCGGAAAACCCTAGGCGAAAGAAAACAAGTCCAATTCAGATCTTTTTGGAAACCTTTGTTAGAAGATGAAATTTCAGATCTCTTCTCTCTTTCCCCTCCCTATAATCTCTGCTATCTAATCTGAGTTTAGTTTAATTATTTAGTCGTTTATTTATCAAATCTAGAATCGATGTTTATGGAATTAGATTTGGTTTTATATTTTCTGAAATTGGTGTTTATAGAATGAGATCCAGAAGATAAAAGATAGTCTCAAACGCAGTAGATGTTTTTGTTTCATAATCAATTTCTTTGTTTTCATGTTTTGGTTGAATTTCGTCTCGTCAAAGCATTAACAATTGAGTATAGGTTTGTGGTTGAACTGCTGCTGTTGTTATTGAATGTTTGTTTGCAGAATTTGCAGTGAATGAATTGGTTGAATGTTAGGTACTTAGGTTGCAGGGAAGGAGCTATGTGGCCGGAAATAGACCACAAAACAGAGGAAACTCTGTCAAAATCAGTTTCTGACGAGTTGACTCACCAGAAACCAGCTAACCCGTGAACCCACAAACTTTACCCGTTACGGGCGCGGGTTGAAGAAATGACCACCCGTGAAGAATATCAACCCGCAGGTTTTGGCCTGTGCTAACCCGAACCCGTGTAACCCGTAACAAGCCAGCCCCGGCCCGCCCGTTTGCCAGCTCTACTCATGACAATTAGATCAGCTGGTTATTTTAGTAGTTTCTTATTAGTTAAGGGGTAGCTTAGGTATTTCTGTTTATGAGTTGATTTACAACAATATAAGTTGTGTTTGTTGTAGTGAATGGGGAATCAAGGAATTAATGAAATGAAATGAAATGTTCTTCTCTCCCAAATATCGTCTCCCTTCTCTTCCCCTCCTCAAATTCGTCTAATTCTTCTTCTAACCCTCTAATTCCTCCCCCTTTTCTTCAATTATCTCTATCCTTAGAGATCTATCCTGTTTCTGAGCACCAATTGTAGTGTAGATCAGAGCAGTCGATTCTGAGACTGCGCTACCATGAATGAGTTTGAAACTGCACTCCTCTCTTCCGTGAAGACGATGTTATCTGATCAATTGAAGGCTTTCGAATAACGTTTTTTGAAGAAGAAAGTGGAATTCAGTGATGATTTACTGGAAACACCATCAGTTTCTAATTCTCAAGCTGACTTGAATAAGGTTTTTGACAGCGGATTAAGTTTCAGTTATGGAATTGAGAGTACGGGTAACGATTCACAATTGATAACCGATGATGGAAAATTGAAGTCTGGATCTGAAGACACCGATTTAGTTGGAGCTGAGTTAATGCATTCGAAGATGACCGAGGACAAAATTGATGTCGATTTGAAGTCAATTCCACTTGATTCAGGTGAAGATTCAAGTTCAGAAACAGTATTATGTCGAAATCCTTCAACTCCTAGTGAAACAGATGAAGGTAATTTCCAATCGATACCCATAGTTGATTTCTATGGTGTTAATGGATCTAGTGATGTTAATGAGATTCAGAAATACAAGGCGTCTACAATCTTTCTGGACTACCAAGAAGGTAAACCGTTCAATTTTGATTATGAATCCTGTGCCGACAATATGGGTTTTCAAGTTAGGAGGGTTATAAATGGTGAGGCCAAGGATTTCAGCTCGTTGAATGAATTCAGTGGAAATATTTCTACTCCTCTACCAATTGAGGAAGGTGAATTTCGATCTAAACCCACAATCCATTTCTCCGATGTTTTTGAAGCTAGTCCTGCAGTTGAAATGCGTAAATATGAGAGAAATGATTCTCAAGTGGTCAAATTAGTTTCTCTTCGATTTAGAAGAGAAGTTGGAAACATGTTTTTTAGATTATCAAGAGGGTAAACCCTTCTGTAGTTGGCCAGAATTGATTAATGATGCTTGTCTTCAGTTGGAAAAAACGGAATATGTGATGAATTTTAATAGAACGAGTCCATTATCAACTGTGGAGATGTGTTATGAGCAGTTTAAAGGCCAAGGGTTCTTGATTGTTACCAACAACAAGGTACTTATGAAGAAGACTCTTACTCATCATATCCTGTTTGGGTTAAGTGGGAACATACACACCACCATTCAGTTAGCTAAGCCTCATGGATTCTATTGTGATCAAATTAAAAGAATTGCAGATTATGAAGTGAGGAATGGCAACGCAGGGAATCAAAAATTATATGTTAAATTCCTGGAGCCTATTACTGAATCTAACTCGACTCAATTATTTCTGCACATTATCAGAATTACCAAGGTATATCTCTTCAAGTACATAACTCTAAATACTTCTACGTGTGCTATTTCACTTAATGATAGTTATACTCAACTGGTATTTGATCCGGGAAAAGAAATTGAAGTGTTCAGGAGGTGTTCTTATTATGTGAGCATTAGTTCAAAATTTTCTGTGGGTATACTTACTTCTGCTGTGGTAGTTATTAACGGGTCGATGTTATTGCTTAAAACTTATACAAATTTTGTTTATAAGCTGATTCAATATCTTGGGTATGAATTAGAATTTTTGTTGGTGAATTCGAATGCCTTTTTAATTGTTAAAGATGGTGACATTTGTTATTGTAAGAAACTGTTAGTGAGAATGTCACTAAGAAGAGGTATCACCAAATACAGTTGTGGTCAAAGGTTGTTTGATCGGGGTAAAGAAATTGATGTACTAAGAAGTGGGAATTATGTATATGAGCTAATTCTGGGAGTCGGGTACTGTTTTGAAGTGCTATTTGAGTATTTGTATGTGTTTTTGTTTGGTATAAATGGTGATAGCGGGAATGCTAGTATGCTGGTTGGTAAAATGACGCAGCTAGAGTGTGCTCCTAGGGATAAATTGATACTCCAGTCGATAAGGAACAACAAGTCTGGTAATGAATGGAGTTTACATGGTCAGAAATCCCTTGAAAGGGTAGTGGGAATCAAAAAGATTCTTGTAAAAACAAATGGTAGTGGTTTAAAATGGTTTTTCATGCTAATACTTGGGTCACCAATCCTTATCATTGGTGGCAGTAATGCTAGGAGAATTGTTTGGTTCAACGGGGGTTATAGAGGAATGGAGTGTTATGAAAGAAGAAGGGAAATCAAGGGAATGCTCGCAAAGGCTAGTGCTGGTGCAATCAGTGGGCTTGAATGGTTGGAAGAAATGCTAATGAGAGTTAATTGTTCTTGTACTCAGCTAGGAGTTGCAGTTTTGAAGTTAACTGTCATGATAACTCAAATATGCAGTCTTTTAGAAGATAATGGAGTTGTTTGCGGTGTTCTACTTAGTGTGAGCAGATCAGAAAACAAGATTCAGTTAAATGAGATTTTGCATGATATTGCAAAGGCTATATCTATTGTGGTATTGACAGGACCAGTCTTTTTCTCTTCAATCCTCAAATTCATATGCGAATTTGAAATTGGTTCGTGGGAGCTATCTCTGCATATTGCACTTTCAACTCCTGATTCAGCTACGTCTCGCATCACCGGGGCTATTCTGCATAGTTTTAAATGGGTAAGTCCACTTCTTGTTATAGCATTACATAGCTTGCTGATATACAGTTTCTGCATCCAAGAGTATACAATTCTTAGAAGGCTTTGGCATGAGATTTTCACCATACTAGCTACTTCTCTAAGAGTCAGCACAAGTCATCACTGCTGTACAGCTGGTCCAAGGGAAGAAATGAATATATCTATCTCACACAATGGCATGGTGGGATGCTTCTTAGTCAAGATTTTGTCAGCTTCCTGCAAGAGTGAATATGGGGAGTTGGTTTTGAAGCCAAAGTCCTCGTCAGTTCAATTAATCGGCACCAACATGGAACTGGCTTACTACACCCTTTCTGAAATTGAGGTTGTCACTGCAAAGAGGAAGGGATACTGTGCATCTCAAGACATCCTAATATTGGTTGAGTTGTTGTTCCATGGAGTTTTCGATGGTTCGATTGTACTTACACAAGTACTAACGGCACCAGCTTTACAAGATGGGCTCTGCGAGTACAGTACCTTCTTATTTACGACAAACGGGATATACGCAGATTCGGATACTTGCTTACCACATTATTCTTCAAGGTGTAATGCAACCTTTAGCAGACTTCGCAGTGCTACTTTTGGAGATGAAAGAGGTCACAGTCCTTATTGCGAATTGCGGAGGTGTTGCCACACTGTCTTCTTTGGGCGAGATCATTTCCTACCTTCATCCTTGAAGTTGAGTGCTGATTATTTTTGAAAGAGGAGTTGGCCCAAGTTTGATACCTTCAATTCAGTCAGAGGAAGGATTTCAGTTCTTATGGGCCTTGGTATTGAAGTTATTTATTATCACTGCTTGTATATCACAGCTGTGTGCTACACCGGTCAAGCTCATTTTATATCCTTGAGGACAAGGATGATTTTAAGGGGTGGGATTTTTCATGAACCTTAGTCTCATGACAATTAGACCAGCTGGTTATTTTAGTAGTTTATTATTAGTTAAGGGGTAGCTTAGGTATTTCTGTTTATTGAGTTGATTTACAACAATATAAGCTGTGTTTGTTGTAGTGAATGGGAATCAAGGAATTAATGAAATGAAATGTTCTTCTCTCCCAAATATCGTCTCCCTTCTCTTCCCCTCCTCAAATTCGTCTAATTCTTCTTATAACCCTCTAATTCCTCCCCCTTTTCTTCAATTATCTCTATCCTGTTTCTGAGCACCAATTGTAGTGTAGATCACTACAGTCCACCTCCTGCTGCATCTATCATCCTGAGGCACTACCCGTCTAATTTACAACAACAAGAAGTCGCGTCATCCCTCTCCACGGATGATAATAGCACCCATGTCCATCATCCGTAGTTATCACCAGTTCGCTATCCGGAGTCTCCATTCTTCTCCAACTCCTCATCCGCAGCTAAGCAATTCACCATAATTTATATAGCTCCGCCAAAACGACCAAATCGTAGTAACAAGTCATCACCACCCATCATCAACAAAAGCTACAAGAGAAGTCGTAACCATCACCGCCTTAAATCCGGAGAATCTATACCAAAACCAACCCGGGCGATCTTTCATCGAAGATATTTCAGAGGATGTCGGAATTTTAACACAATTCCATCAACAAAAGGCATTTAGTCTCGATTCAGCGGAGCAGAGCCTGAACAATGAGGAGTTGATACTTGCACACCAACTGTTTATACAAATTCCACAGAGGAGCTTCGTACAACTCTCTATCCGCTTAACACCATGATCAGAGCCGCTTCACCACATAAGAGCTCATTACGCGTCTTATCTTCCAATCTTCCGAGCAGTTCTGTTCTTTCTGCTAATCTACGCCGATTCACACTAGCAACCACTTCATCTACCTCCGATTATATCGAATTACATCAACGTCGCCTCCCTCTTCCTCGCTTATACATGACTGCGTAGCTAAACCAAGCAACAACCAGATCTAGATAAAAAATCGACTATCATCGACTTTCGAGGAGCAACGTCCAATCGGTTAACCTGATATAAGAAAGATAAGTTCCTTTCTATTCCCTAACATGTCTATAGCCTATATTTATAATCAAATTCGTCATTCGGTTTACAATTGAAATTCAGATCTATATTTTCTCATTTTTAGCTTCGTTTTGGGAATTCATCAAAAAAAAAATTTAAAAAAAAAATCAGGGTTTACAACTGAAATTCGATCAGCCTCTCGACTCTTGATCAAGCTTTTGATTTGTTATCACTGCACCTTGATTTTTATTACTCATTAAATCGTTTTGAATTTGACTTAGTATTGGTTTTTCATTTTATTAGCACCTACATCTGTGTTTGAATGTTTCTATTAGTCTTAGTTTGAAATTGTTTTATTTCTTAGTTGAATAAGGTATTCAATGATGAGTGGCCATAACTAATTATAGAAATTTAGTTCCCTGTTCCTAGAATAAGTAACTTAGGTATCTTGGATGAAACCCCAGCAAGCCTGCAGCTGTAATTATTGTTGTTGTGACCGGATTTGGAGTTTTGCTGGGAATGAAGACAAAGAAGAACATTGGGTTCAAAGATGTTTTGAGTTTGAATGAAACTTGTGTTATAAATAGTTGAGAGAAATATGTTGCTGTTCCTGCCATGTTTGTCGTGGTCTGTTTCAAAAGATTTGCGGTTGGATTTCAAAGTTAAGACAGAAAAGGAGTTGTGGGTTTGTGTTGAATGGAATTTGTGGGAATTGGAGAGATAGAGAAGGGGAGTTCTTGATACATAGTGGCACCACCAGGTTGTGCTCATATTATGCTCGCAAAAATGCCTAAGCCATTTGTTCTTCACCAAAAGTTGTTGCTGCTGCTATTAGTTCACGAGCTGACTCCATTCACCCATAGGCGCCTATTTCTCTATGCCGCTTTGGAGCTTCATTTGTCAGAATAGTTGAAGTATCATTTCGTGACAGATAAAAGGCTTGCCTCGAAGTCATAATTACGGAGAATCCAGGACCATGGTTTGACTCCACACTGCTGGCAGGAATTGTGAAATCGGAGAATACAAATGATGTAGAAACAACTTAGTTCAAGTGCCTTGTCATCTATCCATTCACAAGCAAGATCAGTAATGTTGGTTAAATCACAAGGGGAACATACTTGCAACGCGGCCTTAGCCATGGTGTCATCCGGAAGCTACTACCACAACGCGGATCTGGGTCGATTGTTAAGCATCGACTATTGTTGCCGCTAGGAGCCTAATGCTCTTTATTTCTTTGGACTAACAACTGATAGACAGGAATTCTCCGCAAATTACTGGAAAATTCCTACAAGGCTAAGTTCTCACCTCCCTTCGTTACATTATATCACAATATTGCAGTTGAGCTTGACAGGAATTCATCCGAGCTTATTTAATATTTGCACATGTTTAAAAACCTTCATTATAGCTCTGGTAAAACATTATAGTAACTTGCTATGCAGTTAAAATCATGATTATCTCACACATTTTTAGGCAGTTGAAGTTGACATAGGTAGCTACCGAGAATTGCTGAGAACTAAGTGTGTCACTCGAGGATGAGCGCTTCAACCCCAACTACCACGTGGACTACCGCCATCCCCAATGAAACTGAACGTGCCTTGGTCCAACTGAGTCTGCAATGGAGCAACGACTACTGTCTTGAGATAGATAGAAGACTTGGCGTCATCCGAGATTCATTACTACAACTCGGCCTCAGCTTTGAATCGATTGTGGAGACAGAATGAAGCATGGAATGCTGCTGCTACCGGTCCGCCCATATCATCACTTAACCAGCGTGAGAGCTAGCAGCCGCCTCATCGGTGCCGCTTACCTATGGCAAAACTGTTGTATGGAGCTTGGAACAACTGCACACCGCTTAACGCCACAACAACACCCTTCATCCATAGCTGACTTCTCAAAATGCTGCTGCCTTGCTATTCGATTCATCAAAGACTAAGAGTTGTCCAGAATTGTCACTCGAGGAATTGCACCTTAACTCCAACCTCCGCATATCAATGGCCAGTCACCAACCCCAACAAAAATAGAAGCGAGTAGCAGCCAACTTAAAGCTCATCAGCGTCATTCAAATGCAACCCTGCTCTTGCCTATAGAACCATACATGGACAGCACACTGAAAGGGGACTAGTCTTATCTTTCTATGCTTAATCGTTTTAATAATTTCTTCTTGGCTTACTCCATGACTTGCATCACACTTTGGCAGAAACTTGCATATCGTAATCCTTTAAATTTGACCAGTAATACTCATCATATAGTACTATGAATCCTTTTAAGCTTACCAAGCTGTCAATCAGCAAATTCTTATGTCTGTCAATATGTTATTCTAGACATGTTCAAACTTCATCTTTGATTGAAATGACTATGGTAGCCTGGTTTAATATGTCAGGAAGAAAGCTGTGATACGAAGCAGCGCACAGCAAAGTTGAAAAACGGGAAATAACAGCCTCTGTTGGATGTTAATTGCAGCTACAACGAGCTTTGATCTAAACAGGTTTGAGAACTCTTCCACTAAATGCAAAAAATATATGATGCCAAAGATTCATGAGCAGCCGCTGTTTTCACATCTAGCCTGATATAAAGATGAGTTTCATTTTCTTTGACCAATATTTGGTAGGACATCCAATATTATAGAATCTCTTTTTCTCAAATGAGAGCTTAATCTCTGGCATGAAATTTGTATCTCGACCTTTGTTCTTAAAATGAAAACCTATGCTTTTGAAATTTACAAGACCTCATATAACTAGGAAAATACCTTTGATGTTTATGCATTTTGACATTTTCAGTAAACTCCGTTATGCTTTTATGCTTCGAAGTAAGCTTTAAAAGAATCTATATTGTGCTTCAATTTACACATAAACACGTATTCAACATGATAAAAAATTTCGTCTTCAGTCGGAATGGCAAAAAGTGCACAATTTTGAAAGATTGTTGAAACCTTGCGTGCCCGTCTTAATGTCCCTACTCTGAAGCTATTGCTTTCCTTTTTTTTAAGCATAAAATCATATACCTCTGAAAGTCACTTCTCTTTAATCAAAGCATTTGAAATAGTGTATATATGTCGCTTGAAGAACTTGTGATACAATGAATAGGTCACTCACGTGGCTACGCGTAGCCATAGTAGCTTAGATAAGGGCATGTTTTCGTATTTATTGTTAACTAAATAGAAGTCCAGAGCATGTAGCCACCAAGTGTGATTATATTATCTTATGTTTATATTTTTCCTAAGGTACAAAATTACTTCTCACCTTTACGAATATACACCATCTGGCATATTTAGAAGATTAGACCAGAAGTATTGGAATAACGCTTATTTGTGTATTGATATTTGAGTTCCATGAAACCCGCGTATGGCACATAATTAGCTAGCCGCATATGCAAAGTACCATCTTACTAGTTTAGAGTTTCATGTCATATAATGTCAGGAATTGAATTGTGATAACACCATGAATTGAGAATAACCATGAGTAAGGATGAGAAATGAGAAAAGGTGGCCTCGAATGCACCATGAGAATTGAATAGTAGCCTCAAGTCTGGCTAGGTTTCGTGCATGGCCAATGAAGTGCACCAATAGCCCCGAGTATGGCTAGGTTCAGTGCATGGCCAATGAAGTGTACCAGTAGCCCCGAGTCTGGCTAGGTTCCGTGCATGACCAATGAAGTGCACCAGTAGCCCCGAGTATGGCTAGGCTTTGTGCATGACCAATGAAGTGCACCAATAGCCCCGAGTCTGGCTAGGTTCCGTGCATGACCAAATGAAGTGCACCAATGGCCCCGAGTCTGGCTAGGTTCTGTGCATGACCAATGAAGTGCACTAGCAGCTTCGAGTATGGCTAGGATTTGTGCATGGCCAATGAAATGCATGATAGCCCCGAGTATGGCTAGATTGAATAAAAGCCCCGAGTATGGCTGAAACGAATAAAGCCCCGAGCATGACAAATGAGTGAAGCCCCGAGTATGACTAGGCTGCGAGTACGACCGATAAAATGAAAATAACCGAGCAGTGAGATAAGATGGCCTTGAATGCACCATGAACTGAAAATAGCCACGAGTACGGATGAGTGATAAAGAAAAAAAAAAGGTGGTCCGGAATGTATCATGAAAAAATGTAAAAGAGTAGTCCCGAATGTACTATGAGAAGTGAAAAATAAAATAACAATAAAATAGACAAATAACTCGAATGCGCCATGAATTAAGTCAGCGCCGAACGCTGAGTGATGACACAATCCGGTTATGAGTAAGGCTATGAGATGATGATGATGATGATGATGGAAAAAAAAAAGGGTGCAGGGCTGCCACAATATTCGAAAATCATTTCAGATATGAGATATGATCAAGTATGAATGAGATTATTAGTAAAATATTGTAACTAAGCTCCCACAACTTAGTATGAATGAAAAGATGCAAGCGCTAACTCATGATCATAGTTATCCACCACGTCCTGAGCGTATTTAAAGTGGTATGAGGGGACTTATCTCCAGAAATATATCATCACCCTTTGAACCCTTGCACAGGAGGCGAGCAAGTCAAATGCTATACACTCGTCCGCCAACTTCACCTATTTAAGCGCGTCTAATAATTCCGCATACCAAGTGACTATACAGACTTACCTCCAAAAAGGGTAGAGTCGCCTCTCCCCAAGTCAGAAATAATACGTTTTATTTAAATAAATTAACACACTTCAAGCACATTGAGAGAAAAGCCACTGACGTGCTTTCACCCACTAAGCGGACAATTGCGAATGTCATTTCATGCTTATGATCACCCATCTTTATCGGCATCTCCAAATGATTCCAATAATTGTGCACAGATGACAACCCCCTCAACTAATGGCGAGCATGCTGAGCGCACCTCATTTAACGCCGGATTGAACGATCATGTCGGCCTACATACGCTCGAACGGTGAAAATTTGTAAGTAGCCACTGTTTATGATGTCGTTAAGAAGCAAAGAAGAAGGTAGTACACTTCTCCTATGAGCTTCCATCTCAAACCGATCGACATTTATCAGTCGGAAATATCAAAGTGTATTTTCACTATAAAAATGATTACATGCGTCGGAGTACGTTCATTAGATGATTGAGGTGCTTCATCTCAAAACCCAAGCAAACTCGGGTCATAATAACGAAATGATACTTTAACAAAATGAAGTAATTGATCAAAGAAAAATACTTACCATGTGGTTGACATATGCAAAACAAAATTAAAATGTTCCTACCGAAATGATACTTTCCAATATGCATGAATTGTCAAATCAGTTAAGCGCCATACACCGCCTACCATGCAGGCACGCATAACTAACATCTAGGGGTTATACTTATGCAACATGAACACTCAATAGTCACACTTTCGCTTTAATTAAGTAGTTTACAAAACCGATACACATTGAAGATGTGCAGGTTGATTAACACTTAAATAATAAATCTAGAAAGCATACGCATCAGAGGCGCATAAACAATGAGCCATATATCGTGGCTCTAGCACTCAAATAAAAGCCAGAATCATGTTGCTTAGGAGACGCGCAAGTTGCACTCATCCGCCCTCCATTTGAACACTTTAATAAAATTCTAGGAGGCGCGCAGGTTGCACTCATTCGCCCTCCACTTGAACACTTAAACAAAACTCTATACTAAACATGCAATAGCATTGCCTATGCCTGATGTCAGTTGATCATATACTCCCTTCTTGACTTCCGTCACCTTTAGCGGGTGAGTAGGCTCTTGCTCCGGGTTAGCAATCTCTTTTGGAAGAAGACTACGCGCACCGTTATTTATCTTAACAACATCCAAAAGCTCTTTCAGCCATTGTCACACGCACATACATATTCTCTCTAAGAGTATCCGCTCGGGCTAGCTGATTATGACCATGTGAGTACTGTAACTAAAACGCCTCTTTGAAAGCCGCGTAGTAATACATCATAACTACCACATACTCGCGCCTCATGTGGCATAGCCGCATATGCAAGAACATTAAACATAATTTACTCGCCATGTCCTAGAATCTGTTTGCTTTGGCACCCGGGGACTGCCTTATAAAAATGACAATATTGTCTCAATCACCCGCGCCTTTATCACTACGCTAAGAATACCCTGCGCCTACTAGGATGCAAACGGGAAACCCATTATTGACATACAATGATCTTATTGGATTATTATTATAACACAACAAACATTGATCAGAATGATAATATTTGGGACTTGGAATAGCGGATATAAGCTATTCATCATGTTTTACCAACTCGCATAAATCTTGCCAACTGTTTCAGCACGGAAGGACGCCTCCTCTTCTTTGAGACAGACAAAGGAGGCAAAGGATTGCCCCTTCTAATAACCTTCCGAGGAGATTCATCATCAGGAAGAAGCTCCCAACTCCTCTTTATCCTCCCTCCAGATCCTCGAATTTAACTTCGTCCAAAATTTGGAAGTTTATCGAATTTTCCTTGGCCATAATCAAATGATCTTGAAGATCCCTATCGCTCTTATTCATAGCTTTGAAGATACAGGACTCAGAATAGCAGGTGTCGCCGTGAATAGGCAAACCATTAGGCACGACCATGTCTTCCAGCATTGAAGTCGCCTCCCCCCAAGAAAATAAGACATGTAAGGATCAATCATCCGACGAGCAAATAAGCGCACAAAACTGTCATGATCTCACCGGACAGTTCTATACCGAGAGGATGCTATGGTGTCATGTATGCCCAAATGCGGAGCATTTCCCTATGATCGGGGTTGGAGTATATGTAGTCCACCCAAGGCTCCCAAGCGGATGGAGATTCAGTGGACGAGCGAAGTGCAATTGTTGAGAAAATATAGTCTCCCTATAAGCTGTTAGGCGAGGTACCTCCTCTAAGGAGGCTATCGGGGACACGTCCGCCTGGGACGGATAATCCGACCATCGGACGAGGATGGAGGGAACATATGAGGGTTCAACATGCACGGAAGTGTCCGTCTAAAATCCATCAGTCGTATCCATTAACTGATGAATCAACATGTGACTGTTGACCTGGCCTATGACCAGTCAACAGTCAGAGGACTAATGTTGATACATGAAAATAATTATCCTTAGAAAAGGAGTCCCCTTAACCATTTACGAATCCCCCTTAAGATATGGAGACTTGGGGACTAGACCCAACCCATAGGGTGATGGGTGATCCTAGCCCAAAAAGAGGAAAATTGAAGAATTTGGCTTCACTCCAAGCCGAAGGGCAGAAGCCCATGGTAACTTGGATAAAGGAGAAATGATAGTTTTGTAAAATATTGATCTTATGGGTGCCTATTCATAGGAAGAGGAGGAATAATTATTATAAAAGGGAAGAAAAGACATTTAGAAAATCACTCTTATCGGATCCATTCTCTCTCTTCATCTCTAAGGGGGTTGGGCTTGCTGTGGCTTGGACTAGCTTCTTCTTCCCACTTTTACCCTATCAACAATGATGAAACCTTGATGGGGTGTGTTTGGTTAGTGGTTTTGGTGAAAATGGGTTTAGTCTACAGTACATGCTAAGACTTGCCATTTCAGGAGCGGAATCCAGGACTCAAAGGAACTTCAGGTGGAGACTATAAGGTCCGTGATCCCAAAGGTAGGTTTATTTTGGGGTCACTAACCAAGATTTGGACCACAAGAGTCTCAGGACAGATTTTGATTCCTTCGGTAATATACTAAAAACCTCGGACAAATAAATATTCTTGAGTGAAAAAAAATAAAAAATCATTGAACGGGATATTAATTTATCAAAATTTGCTTCAAGAAAAAAAGAATCACAGAAAAAAATATTCGTTTATTTAGATAATACCTAGGTTTTACAGACACGCCTAAAACAATGGTGTAGTCGGCCATGCGATAAGGCACGATATACCTCCGTTTACACCTGTCTATAAAAAAGTTACTGATCACTCAAAAACAACTATATTCTACAATTGAAAAAGATAAAAACGAGAGAGATTTGCTGATAACACCAGTAAATTTGTACCCGAAATCTGAATTCAAATATACACTTAACTTAACGGATTTGAATGTCCAATCCAAAATTCAAAGAATACACCACGTAGAATCTATTAGTGCGTGGGTCATGCACCCACTCACAAAAATTTGAATGACCAAATTCAGGTCAGCGGATTGGATAACAAGTGCTCACCTCCAAGTTTTGGCTCCGTGTAATTCTGAGTCGATCCCAACGGTGATTATAAGTCGCACGAAAAATTTGCGTAAAGTAAAAGATATTATGATAATTTCTATGGGAAGGGGAAACCTATGATTTGCCCATTTTGCTCGTACCTTGGAATGGGCAAATATGAAAAGCGGATGGGGATACCAACAAATTTCAGGATTTACCGGCCTAACAAGAGACGCATGTTTTTTCTTGCATCACACAGTTGATCAAGAAATGTGAAACTAAGGCGCTCGGTCTAAGTTCAACTGCTAGCGTTTCTTGTTCTGTCGCACGACGCAAGAAGAGCCTCCCAACAGATATATCTTACTGGCTAAATCCGAGGCCCTCTTTGAATTCTCTATATATACTCATTTTTCATCCTTTCAGTCACACGTTCTCTACACAATCCTACACCATTTCTAACCTATCATAAAATTTCCTATAATCCATATTTCTATTGAAAATGGCAAGGCGTTCGCAACAAAAATCCAATAGAGTTTATGGTGTCGAGTTTACAGTGGATGGAAATGAATCAATTTGTAGAAATTATTTACACCTTACGAAAGATAATATCAAAGGTCGCCAACAAATGAGGGCTATGTTTTATCATAAAAAAATCGAAGAAACCGACGACGTCCATCATCGTGATAGTGACGGGTTGTCTCATCGTTTTCCATTCTATCATCAAAGAAGTTGGTAAATATGCTGCTTTGATCTTGCAAATGTACGATGCAAAAGAAGCGGTGAAGTTTAACCAGATGTAGTAAGAACAAATTTGTATTTCACTTTGGTAATTTTTTTAACTTTTGCACTCTTTTAATTAAATTATTTTTTCCAAATTGCAGGAACGAAAATACCGAGAAGAGCGGCAAAGAACTGACAAAGTTGGATTCCAACATGAAAGTTGCTTCAACATTCTGATGAAACTTATTTAATTCATACGCTTAGAAGGTAATCAAGTGCCAGAAAGAAAACCATATGAACCGATTCCAATGGAATTTCAGAATGGTGTACATGTTTCCTCACCTAAGCAACTTCAACCCCACTTACTGAGTCTCTAAATATTCAGGAACATAACAATTACAACATCTGTATTCATAGCAATATTAAAAGAAGAAGAGGAATAGGTCAGAAAGCTAGAAAAGCAGCAAAAGATGTAACCCAAATGCAGCATCTAGTTCAACAATTGAGTTTAATCATGTCGAGTACATAGAAAACGACCGTCAGGTAGAACTAGCTAGATCATCGGAGCAAGGCTTGGTTTTAAGGCTAAAAAGTGTACAACAAATTCAATACAAAGGTTAGCTGAACTACTCATTCATAATCACCATGAACATAAATAAGTATCTGCAAGTCAGATTAAAAGAACATACCCAGTCCTTGAAAAATCAAACCGGAATACACTAATTCCTTGCTTAGTTAAAGCCTCAGCCAAATTCAGGTTAATCCGAGAATCCTTATGCGATCGAAATCCATGGCACAAGATTACAATTTTGTGGAACCAGTTTCGTGTAAGATGCCAACAAGATTTTCACCATACTTATTCTTTACAATTACTCTTTGTTGCTCAACAGTAACAGATGATTGAGCGGCCATTAAGAGAAAGATGTTGATGATGAAGAGTGCTGATGGATGGGGGATACTAATACTAGAAAATCACCTAAATCTTTTAATAGAACCCTAAACTATATAAATACCTGCTGTAAAATAATTGTATTGATTTGATTGCTTAGCAAAAATAGTTGTACAACGGGTATTTATACAGTTTTAAGAGTCTTATCAAATAAGGAAACACAACATATTAAGGAAATACAGCAGAATAGAAATACTTAACATCGGGCATGACATAACTGAGTTAGTAAATCGGTTTAATGTTTGGCCTTAAGTAATGGTTATCATCGGGCGTTAACATCGGGCATGGCCAGAAGTCAGAAGCAAAACAATTTGGCTTCACAAAAAGCCGACTTTTCTGCTTCCAGAAATCGTTTTGAAATATTATTGCCAAACTGACTTCTGACTTTTAGATTTTTAAAAATCGAAAAGCAACTCCAGAGTGTGCATCCAAACGCGCTAAGTAAGTGACGCCAGGGATACGGAGCCTTTTCTGCAAATTGATTTTTGACTATTCTAATCAAAACAACAAACATCCAAATCAAGATCCTATCTAGCAGAAATATCTTCTCAGTTTTTTTGTTTTGCCACTTCGACTGATGCACTGTGGAGTTAGCTCCTATGCGCCTGAGCCAAGTAGCTGGCTCCAATTCCCAGATTTTCTGAGGTTGATTATGAAAATGCACTGCCATGTTTTTTTGTCTTTTTTGCTTCTGATGGAGCATGTTTTTTGTCTCAAAAAGTAATTATGTACTGGTTCAACATCGACTAATACTACATGTGTGGGAACTTTTTTTTTTTTTTTTGCTGGATAAAGAAAAGATATATTGAGAAGATTAGCAGCCAAAAACACCAGCTCTAACCACCAAGCAAACAAATAAAGATACAAGCTAGAAGACTAGCAGGAAAGGACAAGCCCAAACAAAAAACAAACAAACAGGGATTAGGGAGGTTTAAAAAATAGCTCCCTCCAATTTACAATCACGTCAGTAGACGAAATACCTGACATACAGGGGGTATAACTTGCCCATTAATAGACTAGTAACTTAATGTCATTAATGATGTCCTCGACCTTTCTTTCCTTAGAGTTGAAAGTACGGTTGTTACCTTCCAGCCAAGTGACCCAAAAGATAGCAGCATATAAGCGAATCCACACCTCTCTACCACGAAGAGATAAACAAGTTGTTGACCAATTTTTAGTAATGCCCAAGGTGGTACCGGTTAGATTGACAGATCTGCTGGACTCGAGGAAGAAATATCTCCATATTTGAGTTGTGAAAGAGCAAGTTAAGAACAAGTGAAAATTAGATTCAGCACCTTGTTTGCACAAACAACAAACATCAATGCGAGGGTTCCCACTAGGAGTAACAAGAGCAGAACTTATTTTTTGCAAATTATCTAAGGTTGGCAGTCTATCCAACACATTTTGCTAAAGGAAATAACCAACCTTGTGAGGCCAAGCCTTAGACCAGATACGCTTATGAGGGAAGATAGCAGAAGTAGAATCTAAAATTGATAGTTTATAAGCTGATTTGACCGAAAAATTACCCGAGTTGTCTCCCAACCATACCAAAGAGTCTTCTTCATCGGAGTAGAAGACAATGGAGTCGAGCATAGAGAAGGCCAGAGACAGTTCCCCAATTTCCAATTCGTTGAATCTGCGATGACCAAGCTCCCAATAGAAGTCGTCGGAGTTATCCCAATAAGCCTCACTAATTGTCTTGAATTTCGCAATTGAAGTTCTGTACAGATTAGGACAAAGATCAGCCATAGTTCCTTGGTTAGACCATTTATCCTCCCATAGGCAAATCTTTGCTTTTACAATTTTGAATTGAACCTTACCAAAGAAATCATCTTGAACTGCTCCAATTTGTTTCCAGATGCTAACACCATAAGCAGCATTACAATGTTTTGTTCTCCAACCACCATCCGCAAACCCATACTTCTCCTCAATAAATTTATCCCAAAGAGCATTTTTCTCCCTGCCCAGTCTCCACCACCACTTTATAAGGAGAGATCTATTCATCTTCTTTAAGTTGCGAATAGCTAAACCACCAAATTGAAGCGGCTTACTGATTCTTTTTCATCCCACCCAATGGTGCTTTTTGGTATTATTAGAGTCATGCCAAAGAAAGTTCCTAATGGCTTTCTCAAGTTGAAGAATTATGGATTGTGGGCACATGAATAAGGAGAAGTAGTAAATTGGAATGCTCATTAGGACACTCTTAATCAAAGTGAGTTTACCTGCTTTACTAATTAAGAAGTTTACTCTTCCAAAGAGTAAGTCTTTTTTGGCACAACTCCACCACTCGATCCCATTTATTGCAGGTTAAGGATTTGTCACCCAATGGAAGCCCCAAATAAGTCGCAGGGAAGGCCGCAGCTAAGCATCCAAAGACGGAAGCAAGATATATATTCAACATTGTCCACATTACCAACATCAAAGATATTGCTTTTACTAAAGTTAGTACGAAGACCGAAGGCATACTCGAATAATAACAAGTTATATAAGGGGTACAATGGATCCCCTTGGCGAAGACCTTTTTGACTCGTGAATTTACCACAACAGCGGCCATTACCCAGGACAGAAAAAGGAACTTTTCTGATGCACCCATTGATCCATTTTCTCCAAACTTCACCAAAACCCATTCTCAAGAGCACTTCATCCACGAAAAACCATTTAACATTGTCAAATGCTTTTTCTAAATCAATTTTACATACTAAACCGGGGATCTGAGACTTTAGTCTTGAATCCAAATATTCATCAGCAATCAGAACGCTATCCAGGATTTGTCTATCTTTAACAAAGGCCGATTGTTGGTTTGAAACCAGTTTGTGTAGAAGGGTCTTCAATCTTTCCGCTAGTAACTTGGAGATGGCTTTGTAGATTGAACTAGTGAGACTTATTGGTCTTAAGACCTTCACTTCTTCGACGCACTCCTTCTTGGGAATAAGAGCAAGAAAAGTGGACTTTAACCTCCAATCGATGCAACCACTTCTCTAAAATGTTTTAAAAACTTTCATAATATCACTTTTCATGAATTCTCAATATTTGATAATAACACTCACTTGAAAGTTGAAACCCATCCGGACACGGGGCTCTGTCCTGGCCTAGTTTTTTTAAAGCCGAAAGAACTTCAACTTCAGAAATTTCCCTTTCCAACCAGATTTTATGATCCTCGGAGATTTTATTTATATTCATCCCACTAAGGTTCATTCTAAAATCTTCATCACATTGAAACCTATCTTGAAAGTGGCTGATAATGTTATCCTTAATCAACTGCTTATCCTCAACCCACACATTATTGACTCTAAGATTTGCAAAAGTATTCCCGCATCTCCTTATTTTAGTAATACGATGAATTTTTTTTGTATATCTATCACCATCCAGGTGCCAATTCATTCTAGACTTCCCAAGCCAGTGTAGATGCTTCATATCTGCCAACTTCTCAAACTCCAACTTCAAATAATTTTTCTATTAATCACTTGAGAAGAAGAAAGAGCATCATGATCGCCTAACTGGTCCAAAGAAGCAATATCCTGCAAGGTCTTGTCACATTTTCTTTCAATTTTACCAAAAACCTCTTTATTCCATAATCTGATTTTGATTTTCGGAGCTTGTAATTTCTTGGCAAGGACAAAACCAGGAGGTCCATAGAAAGAAAATGAGTTCCACCATTCTTCAAGCAGAGGAAGGAATAAAGGATCTAAAACCACATTGATTCGCACCTAAATGGAGGTGGTCCCCAATCTTCCAAGTCGCAAGTGAGACACACCGGCTTGTGATCAGAGAAAGGCTTAGCAAGAGCAGAAACCGAAATAGAATGGAATTCGTTATCCCAAGCATCATTAACTAGAAATCTGTCAATAAGACTTTTAGGTTTATTGTTTGATGTGGAACTCCAAGTAAATTTTAAAATCTTTCATACCTCCAATAGTTCTGGAGCAACCCAATCTTTCTCTCATGTACTTAACTTCATTGAAATCTCCACATAAGCACCAGTGAAGCTCCCAAATATTATACATCAGCTTTAGCTCTTTCCACATATCTCTTCTTTCAACAGTAGAACAAGAACCATAGGCACCAGACACCAACCAAACAAAGTTGTTAAAGCGGTTATGAAATTGAATGTTAACAGAGTAATTACCAATGATATAATTTCCCAACATAATCCTATTAGAATTCCTGATTATCAGGATACCATCTAACCTTCCTATGGAATCAAGAGCCCTCCAATCCTTACAACCAGGACCCCAAATTTCCCTAACTATAGCATCATTACAATCAGGGAGAAGGGATATTCTTGAAAAACAATAATGTCAGGATTATTTAAAGATAACCATAGTTTGATTCTACCTTTTCTTTTGGCAGCCCTCAAACTTTTAACATTCCAAGTTATAATCTTTAACATTAAAACACAAGTAGAAAATAAACCCAATATCTGCATGTGTGGGAACATTATGGCATTATTGTTATCGTCGATTAATTTGCATAGTCGGTTTCGTGAAAGAACTTCAGGGAACCTTAAAACTGCTCAAGTTGCAGAGAGAAGTATATGATGTTCTTATAGCTAATATGTTCGTGGAAGATTTGACAAGTAGGTGTTGCACTATCATCATCATATGGGATGATAGTTTGACAGGAAGCAAGATTTACTGAATAAGTGGAAGGGTTAAAACACCTAAGAGATGTGAACGAAAGTATCGAAGTGAAATGCCACTCTGTTCTTCGTTTTTTGTACACGAAAAACTCAGAAAGGTGCTTATTCTTCTTCGTCGTGCATTTGAAGCATTTCTTCTTCAATTTACCCTTCTCGTGAATTATTTAACCTTCATGTCTATTGCACACTTGATGGCAACTTACGGTCTAGAAAGAGTTTTTTTCCCCCTCATAATCATTGGCTATAAAAATTTACCATCTATACCACCTATTAACAACATACATGGGTTCTAAACGAGTTTCCAGGCTCCAATTTAATGGAAAACTTGAAATAAATGGTAAGGTCAGAGAATTTGTTGGTTCTGACAAATCTTATCCTGATATCGCATGTGATACTATGGGCCTGCCGCGCGCTTAACTGGATGGGTATCCAATGCTAACCTTTTGATATTTAAGTAGCTTTATCGATTGGTAAACATTTACAATCTAAGGAATGACTACCAGAACTTTGAACCGCGACTTTTGACTAGCACGGTTTACAATTTACAACACAAGGATTAACTGCTCCACTCTTTCAAGAAATTCATTAACCACTTTGCTTCTTGATATTATCTAGAGTACATAAAAACAACTTCTCCAATTTGTGGACTATGCGTTTAGGGCATATGAGTGAAAGGGGGTTAGCAGATTTGAGCAAGCAAGATTTGCTTGGCGGTCATAAAACGAGAAAACTAGACTTTTGGATTATATTCATTCTGGTCTTTGGGGTCATCCTCTGGTTGAGTTACATGGTCGTGGTAGATATATGTTGACATTCATTGATGATTTTTCAAGGAAGATATGGATATTCATACTTAAACACAAACATGAAACTTTTGTCAAGTTCAAGCTTGGTCTGAGTTAGTAGCTTGGTCTCATGACTCAGGGCATTTTATTCGTTGACTCAAATGGGTCTGTGTAAGGGTTGAGGTCTAAATCAGGGCGCGAGTAAGATCTGATTCAAATTAAGGTTTAAAATCTGACTCGTGCAAAGTCAGGGCCGAGTCAGATCCATACGCAAAGTAAGCAAAAAACAAATACCCTCTAAGAAAATCTAAGGTTTTCTAGTTCTACCATTTGTTGTTTCGTCCACGAAAGAAGCAAAAACAATGAAAATTTTGTTTTAATTAATTGAAGGCGATTCAGTCTTTTTTCCCGACTCATATGTTAAGCCCCATGAGTCATGTGTATTTTGATTCCTGACCCAGGGGTTCGAAAATCATGGGTTTATCGCGAGTCAGATATAGCTGAGAGTAAAAAATAAACGATTTGACATCTGATTTGGGGCTACTAAAGCCGAGTCAGACTAAGACATTGAGTCAGCAACAAACAAACATGTTGCTGGTATGACCACCATGTCCTTTTCAATATACTTTATCCATTAACAATCTTCTAATGTATCTTCCAGTCTTAATGAGCAAGTGTTGATGTTATATGTGAATTCATAAACATACACGTCTAATAGACATGGACGAAAAGATACTGCAAGAGATGTTGCAGAGTTTAATTTTCCCAAATTAGATATCTTAGACATATGGCTAGACAAGAGAAACTCTGATGAGCCATTCTTTTAGTCTGTAAGAGCAAGTCTTATGGTGGAAGAATTTCATCTTCCAAGTTCCATGCTAACTCATTACTATAAATAAATCATGGAAGAGAAAGGTCTAGTGATAGAGACTTTCAAATCGACAAGGGAAATAACGTTAAACGTCATTTGGATTGTAACTCCCAGAATATAACGTTGAATATGAATTGGACGGACGTTCAACGCGAATTTGGTTAACATTTTCTCTCAAAGCGTTGAGTCTACAGCAGATCAATGGTTATCTGATAGGCGTGGAATGAATCAACACTCAACTCCATTTGGATTAACGCTTCTGACAAATCTAAAATCAACTGGATTGACGTCGGCGTTAATTGTATGTTGTTTTCTTTTTTAATTCTCAGCTTTCTTTCATGAGAACTCGGAAGATTGGTTTCGAAAAAGTGTGAAACACCCTTCCTTAAAAAGTTATTATATTTGACATTTCACACTTTTCCCTAGTTTAAAGTAGCATTGATTCCACCATAAAACTTATTATATGCATTACATTTTAACACAGTGATAAAATTAATTACACAAAATTGTGTTAAGCAGGGAACATACTTGTTGACGTAGTTAAACAGAACTATAATGTTGCAAGATATCAAAGATTGGAGGCTGCTTAGGAAATTTAGTGGTCATGACGGCATCGAGTACAGTGAGAACCCTAAGATTTTCGCCAACAGACGTCTGCCACTGAACGTGAAAGAGTAAATAAAGAAGCCTAGATTGTTAGTTTTATATAGCTCAGACAGGTGGATGGGTGGAAAAACAATATACTACCATCTTCCCATTTTAAGTGGGGTGGAAAAAATATTGTTCTGCAGTGATTATTTATTATTTAACCATATTTAGCAGTGATTGAGATATCGGGAGGAAATACCCCGCTCAGCGAAATTACCAAAATTTGAACAAATTCTTACTTGGCCTGTGAGTGAGATGTTGCGCGGGAAGAAAATGCGAAAGAGCATATAAAGCGTTTTTGCGTTTACTACTTCGACATCTAAAATTAGATGCATAGTTTTAAATCATATTTATAAATATTAAATCATGTATTAAACTTGATTTTTACAGCAACTTATTTAATCAACAACTTTTTTGATTATAGTCGATTTTATGAACATCATCACTTTGTTTTTGTAATGCATGTAATAAAGTACCAAATGATGATTGTTATCTTCTATTTGATTGTAATGTAGTGAATTTAATTCGCGAATCTGAATTTGGGAAAGTCACAAATAAATCGTTTAATTCAAAAAATGCATTTTGAAGTCGGAGTTGCAAACAAGCGATGATTTTATGCGAGAATGCGCCGTTCGCAAACAGTCACGACTAATTCGGTAAAAAATGCACGAAACTGCAATCTAGGCATTGAAATTGACTTCACCACATATAATTACCAAAATTTTAGGTAAACTTTCCGTCATATGTTGTTATTGGTCAGGCAAGTGACGCATAATGATTGCGCATTACAGAGTTGCAGGCCAAGTCAGTGTGCATCCAGAATGGCGCAACACTGCGTAGACTGTCAAGTGCTAAGAATGGCATAACCCCGAAGAGCCAGTGAAGCGCAAAGGTAGCGCTACACTGTAAAGACATTTGGCTAAGTAATGAAGCTTATTGGCCGACACAATGAGGCTTCATTGAGGGAATGGAAAGACATGGCAAAAGTTGACAGATGCAACATGCGATGTTGGCATTGATGCATATCTGTGGAATTGAGTTGGCCCAAACTCAAGGATGATGCAAGAGTGAAGAATAGACCAGGAGTTGGTCTATGGCATTATTTCAAGGCCGGCCAAAGCTTGAACAATGCAAATAAGCTAGTAATGCAAGAGTGGCATTACTATTGTCAAGCAAATTGGCTAAGTGAAGTATATGACGCATGAGCAACCAGAATGAGCTTAAGGAGCTGGCCTCGATGATTGAAGCACAAGGATTGTCCGTGCATTAGCTTAGAGTGATAAGCATGCAGGGCCAAGATGGCTGAGCTTTGGAGCGAGGAAGAATTCGGTAAAGCACAACAGTTGTGCAATACGGCTCAAGTGACGGTTACAAGTTGGTTACGAGCTTCACAAGCATGACAATGACGCGAGACAAGGGAGAACGGTTATAAAGTGAGTTTATAACCATGTGGGAGTATTCATAACCACCAAGAACAGATGTGGCATCATTTGGCTTGACAACACAAAAGGTGGAAGTTGAAAAGAAAGTTGGCGGTTAGGAAAACTACCTGATGGGACACATGGAGGTTCCATGCGTGTGCAAGTGTTGTGCACGGTTTTGGCTAGTGAGTTTGCTATATAAATAGTCCTAAGGAGTGGGAAAATCAGTAGGATTACATAGGAGAAAGTTTTGTAGACATGTAGTCTTATCCTTGAGAGAATAAGGCATCAGTAAGAGAATGATGGCCTGTTTAGTCCATGTGATGGACAGAAGTTTGTAATCTTCCTTTGATACAATAAAATGGGTTAATTGTGTCATGTCTTTGTGTTCATAGTGTTGCTGGTTTGTGTGAGAATTGTTCAAGTGCATAGCAGAACCTCTTATGCTTATGGGGGCATAAAGAGTTAAAGAGAAAGAAGAGTAAAGACTTCCGTTGCGTATTGCCTTATGAGGGAAGGATGATGTATACTTTGGTGCAAGTATGCAAGGCTGAGTGATTTTGGGTGAAGTTGATTCACTGAACAACAATCATTGCCGGTCATGTCCCATGAAAATTTTAGGCGATTAAATGGGCATGTGACATATGTCAATTTATAAAGGGTTTACAGGGCCTTTAAAGTGCACATGTACTTTTTATAGGTATACATGAGATATTTCCTTGACGTTTAGGTGCACAAAAAGTTTGGTGTAGTATGTTAATCATGTAAAACATAAAATTTAGTGTTTCCAAAAATTAACTTATTGCCGATTATTCTATTTAATGATGAGTTATTTTAATCAAACAAAAAAGTTTCCTAATTGGAGATACTGATTTGAACGATAAAAATGTAAAGGTATTATTTCCTATCCCTGCCATATGTATATAAAACCGAGTATTTTAGTTATTTCAAGGTCGTCACTGTCTCATACGGCAGAGAATTCATCCATACATATTAGGTTTTGTTGGCAAAGAGATACCATATATGGGTTTCAATGGCACCTTGAGATTAGCTTTTCAGGTCAAGAGGCCTCTCAGCTCCTGTTCTATTCATTTGTTCAACAATGTGCCAAAAGTTTGACAAGGAGTAATGTCCCTGATGATTATTTACTATCATCTTTGGATGATGATAATGGTAATATACCGACCCCCATTGACTTTCATGGAAATTTATCTAGAACACCGATCCGCCTAAGAATGATTATTAAAACACTTCCTAAGGTATTATGGTACTAGTGATAATTATAATGATAAGGATGAGGCGCATAACAATCTTGGTAGAATGAGGTTTTGACAGATGAAATAATTCAAAGGTGAAAGGAAATAGTTGAGAAGGCAAGTCTTGCTGCATTTGAGGTTGATTTCTTAAAATAAGTAATGATATATCTAGAAAATTTTGAAGAAATTTTAAAAGGAAAAAAAAGTTGCTGAAATAAATTAATTAATTAAAAAAATATTGAGAACGCAACAACACTCCATGAGTTATGAAGATCAAACTTCCAGCTCAGTTAGTCAAACTCAGTCCACTCTTCGTAAGTAAATAAGAAATTTAGATGCTCTGATTACCTATAACATGTCATATCTAAAATGTCTAATAACAGGGAGAACAAATGCTAAAGAGGATATGCCTTATTCTTTCAACCTCAAGAAGAATATTGACGAGCATTTTAGTGGAAATTTACTCCAAATTATGACGATATTCAGTCGATTTGCTTGCTAAGTTTCGAGGAAAGGAAAAAGATTCCATTAGAAAGAGTTTCCTTATGCTTTTTCCTTTTGAGTGAGAAGTGAAGATTTTACTCTTTAGAGCTGTGAGAACCTATAATTTTTCTCTATTATATAAGTTTTAGTTTTCCCCTTTTAGTTTTATGAAGAATGAATCTGATGATTATGATAAAGGAAATGTCGTGGTGATGCCCTAGTGATTGAGGAAAAGGATCAGTACTAATATGTTGTCAATCCTCCCTCACGGTCCTTAATTTTTTCAATACTTTGGTTTCCCTCTTTTACATTCGGTTTGTTTTTGATTGGTTTCAATATTTTTGGTATTGTATAATTGAACTTATCCTGTTATACCTAGTGTTTTTATCTCTTACTTTTCACACGGAATGAAAAGCTAAAGGAAAGTTATGTTTCAATATAATGTGAGAATAGAAGTGTGAGTATATCCTCCCTCATTGTAATGGTATTGTTTGACAAATTTAATCATCTTGTCCTAAAATATTTACAGTAACACATGTTTATTAGGACAAAATAGTTAGAAACTATCTTTTTTGCTAGGAATTTCAGTAAAGATATGTGAGTAATTAAAATGAACACATATAAAGACTCTGATTGAGAAAACAAAAAGTTTAACTTTTATATTTACTAAAACGCCATATTTATAAACAAAGTCATTTCAATATAAACAAACATTGTTTTTCGGAATTGTTTCAAATAACTTTACCGACGCGTTTGGTTCAGGTTATCGGAAGCCCGGGAATTGGATTTTGAGGGAATGAGCCCAATTCCCCCGAACCAAACATTCCATATAATCTGAGAATTGGATTCTGAGGTTATCCGATTCCCCCCAAATCCTTCTTTTCCATTCCATCAGTATACCGATGGAATACAATCCGATTCCAGGGAAAGAAACACAGAAAAAAGGAAATGACAAAACTGACCTTCAAACAAAACTAAATATGATCTCTCACATTTCCTTCATTTCTGAAATCAAGAGACAGAGTGAACGAGAGGAAAAAATAAAACCTAGAAAAGTCATGGAGATCGACCATGATTGAGACAATTGATTACTGTTAATCGTTGATTCTTCTTCTACTTCATCAGGAAACCATACTGTATTATAAAGTAATTCCATCTCTGATTTCGAGGGTGCAACAATAGTGGATTTGGGGATTTAGGGTTCAAAGTAATTCCTCACCTCTCTTAATTATTACTATCATAAAGAAAATAACCATTTTTGGTTGGTCACAAAAAAAAAAGCTTGGTGTCACCCTGATATTACTAATATGACCATCAATATCAACTACCACTTCACATATATTCAAGGGTAAAAATGTACATTAAATCAATATTTACATATTCAACCTTATATATTTACTTATTCGCAGAAATGTCATTGTTTTAAAAATATATCAAAAAAATTAAAAACTTGATATCTTTCAAAGTACACCCCGGACTTTTGTAAAATTAATATATTAGGAAAGCTTTTTGGATTACTTGCGTAATCAGTATAAATAAGACTATCAAATTTTATTTTACGAAAAAATTATCATTGTTATCAAATTTGGTGTTGTTAAAAGAGTAAAATTCATGCATGTGCATCGCATATGTTGTTTGACTAGTAAGAATAACAAACAATTTTTTTTTAATAAGACATCTTCTTCCTGTTTTTTCATATAACTTGTATTCAATTATTCAATAAACGACAACAAAACGCAGGAAACGCACATACATATGCATTACATACAATGTTCAATTACTATATAATCAAAAAGTAGATATTAGACTGTCTGAAAATAGAAGTGAAAAGTTTGGGCCTTTTTTATTGATTTATTGATGCACTTGTAAAATTAAGAATGTAGATTTGGTATGGGAATTATAAGACAGTTATTTCCTGGAATTAATTAATTGGAAAGGGATTTCTTTTTATTAATTAAATTTTTTGTTCTTCATAATTTTCATTTAAACTACCATGGATGTGTTTATGAAGTTGACGTGTTGTAAAAAGTTGATTAGAACTATATTATAAACCTTAGTTCAAATACCTATTATAAACGTTGAGTTGAGCTTGCTAGTATTTATCTTTAATTGGGGGCTCCGGTTTTAGATATTACGATTTGAATGTCTTCAAAGTTGTTTTTGTGTTGCATATTAAACGTCTTTATGAGTTTTTTTAAATATGATTCTTTTAAGTTGCATACCAAACGGACTGTTTTCTCTATTTTCTAAAAAGTTATACAATATATCATATCTCTTGGTGGAGATGAAGAGTTGATGATGGAAGGAGGTACATGACTAGATAAGGTTCATCTAATGTTGTATGTTGGTGAAGATGAAGAGTGAAATATGAAAGGAGATAAATGACTAGATAAAAAATGACGTATATTGCCACATAAGATGGTATCACACGTGTTTCCAAGATTATCACCATGGTTTCATAAACCCGATTACCTGATTCACCATCTATAGATCCATCGCCACCATTTGTGATTCTAGTTTTCCTTTAATTCAAGGAACGATCCAAATTCCTCACCGATTCCCAAGTTTTCGGTAATAAAGTTTTCTACATGATGTGGTGTAACAATTCTTGGTGTTGCGAGTTGGATTTACACATGCCTTCATAACAATGGTGAGATATTAACAATCATCCATAAACATTCGACAAGCTATAGAAATTAGAAAAGGAAGAAGAAGAATCAAGGAAAAGAATCAACGTTCTTGTTTTAGTTTTAGTTTTATATATTTTTATATTTGCTATGTTAGTACTTTTTTTGTTTTAATTTGAAATAGTTCTTCATATTAGCGATATAAGTAAATAGTTAGCAGTACTTTTAAGAATATATTTTTATTATTACCTACATTGTACACTAGTTATACTTTGAACGATCCTGTAAACTTTAGGCGAGAAGAGTGGGAATATCTGAGACTTTGATTTGGATACTTGAATGAATAGGTTTTTGTACACCTTTTGTAAGAATAAGTTAAGTTGAGTATCTCAAAGATATTAAAGTGGAGGAGTGTCTTAGATTTAAATAAAAATAAAAATCTGTTAGAGCATAGCTCGGTTGAACCCACCAAGCGTTGGTATGTCAAGTTTGGTTGTCATATTTTAGTGAATCAAAACTCATTTAAAGAGTCGCTTGATTATTTACTAGAGTCAACTTCGTATTTGTTAGCTAGAAAGTTACTAGGATATGAGACTTACAAGTATTACGTGAAGACTTGAAGATTGTGAAGAAGTAAGGAGCTACAACGACAACATCATCCTTCCACTTGAGGTTAGTAATATTTGACTTGAACTATTTCATTCCTAACGTATCTTTCAAGTCGTGCATATTGAAAACATAACTGCGAAGCTGTGAATGATTATACTCTAGTTAGACATAGAATTAAGGAATTACAATACGAAGTATAACGTCTATCTTTTGAACTTCGTATATAAGACATCGACATAATCATATGAATGCTATTGTGATTATATATGGGTATGGGTGAAGATTTTTTCCTAGGAAACAATGTTTTTACATTCGTTTAAAGGAAGTACAATTCATAAACTTGTTTTATGAATCGAAAGGGAAATCGCTAGGCTTATTGGTATTGTTATTCATTGCAAATCTTTGGATTACCAATATGTGTGTTTAGTATAAACGGTCATAACTTGTTTATGTATCTTGGAAAACTATTCACAAGGCCTGACTTTTGTATTGGTATGACTTTTATTAGTGAAACCGATCTAAAGTAATCACCTGAGATGGTATGATCGATTTGTTGTAATTGGTATGACCAACTCTATACATTGCGGAACCGATCCTAGTATGAGGTGCAACCGATCACAAGCAAAGGGGAATCGATCCTTGTAAGAGGTGCAACAAGTTTTTAGTTATTGGGGAACCGATCTTATGAACATGTGCAACAAATACAAGTTAGATACCATATATATGTGGGAACCGATCCTAGTACCTAATCAACCAAGTTTTGGTAACTAGCGTGACTAATTCTAGTACCAACATGGAGGTAGAAACGAAACTAATTTTGGTAGAACCATGAAACCCATGATTGGTGATTTGATAGGATAATCAATCACATAGTTCTTGGAAGTCAGATGAACCAATTCTAAACTTGTTTGGAAGTGTGGAAAATCGGTTCCAAGATAGTAAATATGAAAAAGGATTTACCAAGTAAAAGATGTTGACATACTTTGAACATGTGCAGTACTTCTTACCTTCTATTGTTCAAAGATATTCCTTAATAGCTAAAGGAGAATCCCGGATCGAAATAAATTGAGAATCTTGTAATTAAGGTTTTTAATTTTATATGCTTTTAATTTCCATCAATTAAAATGCATATCTTTAGAAAATAAAAATTAGTAATGTGCATTTACTAGTTGGAGATTTTCTACAGAGATTTCGGTCAATATTTGGACAGTGCATTTCCAGGAATTATGAAAACCGTTTTTGCCCTTATTGCATATCTTTGAGAATATTCGGTTTTGGAAATTCCTTGGTGTCAAAACTTCCTTGGTCTATAAATGTTGAAGTTTGCATTTCAAGAAAACAAATCCTCAGAGCCAGCAAAACTACCTAGTTGTTTTGTTACTGGTGGAGCCGTCTATTCGGAGTGGAATGTACCCTAATTAGGCGAAATCTCTTACGACCGCTCGTTTTAAAGACTTCTTTGGGATTGGGAAGCTCTACGAGTACCATTGGTGGGAAACTAGATAATTACAGTTTATCATTAGTTTTCGATTGATTTGATTGACTAACGGTTGTTGAACTTTGATTGCACCTAGTTTGTTTATGCTTGAGAATATTCTCTTCTGATATAAGATTCACTCAAACGAGATCGAAGTTTCGACGGGAGATCTTTAGACTGTTTGTATATCTAAAGACGTCTTGTGATAATCCATTGTTAACAAACTCCGTTCTGTTTGTGATTGATCACAAGAGATTCAAGTTGATTGTGTGCAGGTGTTTATTGAAGATCTAGGAAGATTTGAAGACGAAGAAGATTTCTAATTTGGGTTCATAATCTTTGGTGTGCACAAAACTTGATCGGCTGGGGATGCAACTATAATCGTTTTATCTTTGTGATAGATTGGATTGATTAGTTGAGTAGATCGGCATCAATACAATTCTTTGTGATTCGAAGTATTGATTGCAAAATATTGACAATTAATTTGGTAGTTCTTATTGGATAGATCTAAGGACCCGACAAAGGAGTTTATTGGGATAAACGGAAGCGCCTTTTGTCAAACTTATATCACTTGATTGAAAAGAGTTGTTACCGAACAGATTTGTTGTTCCTTTACTGTTTGGAATACGAACCAAAGGAATTGTTCCAAGTGCGTGACTTACTGAAAGTTGGAGGTGCAGGGATACATTCGGAACTAGGTGAACTATAGGTTTAGTTGCTTGGTCTCAATTATACGAAGTTGGTTTAGATTTTTTATAGCGGATTAATCCTAAGAGTATTCAATTCTTGACAAGGTCCCGGGGTTTTTCTGCATTTGCGGTTTTCTCGTTAACAAAATCTTGTTGTGTCTTTTACTTTTCTATTTCCGCAATTATATTTTTTTTTATTATAATTAGAAGTAAAATACACAAACGTTAATTCTTATTTACTTGATAGCAATCCTATTGTGTTTGGTTAAGTCCGAACCTATTATCAAGTAAACATACTTCGTTGTTGTATTGTCTCGATCTTTTATCCATATTCAATCACACAAGTTATCTTGTTGTCGTATTGTCTCGATCTCGTATCCATAGACGATCACACGAAGTGTGAACCGATTATTTGTATTTTCTCGACTCAGTCCATAGAAAATCACTTTCAGAGAAAGGACTTATAGGTGGAAAGTTTTAGATTGAGGTATATTTGGGTACCCTCGTCTTTTCAATTGATATCAGAGCAGGCAAACACGAAAAGATCTAACAATCTGTGTTTGGTGCGATCCAACCTATAAGAAATTGAATCTATGTCTGATTCAGTTAACGCAGAGCAATAAGATGATATACTTCTGAAAGGATGTTTGTTTTCAAAACCATATAACCAGCTCTGCACTGTTAGTTCACTAGTGGAACACAACTCAGGAAATATGAACCATGATGTATTAATAAGAAAACAAATTCTTGTGACAAACAAGTCAGATTCAGATGATAGTGATGATATTAAATTTTTCATAAAGCTTGCTGAAGAATATAATCTAAAGGATAATATATATTATCCATCTGCCGAGAAGATCGTCAGAGAATCTTTGATTCATGAAGTTTCTGAATCTAAAGGACTTGAATTTGTTCAAGCCAAAAGGGGTATATTAGTTAAAACAAGGATATGTGATTCTAATCTCAAGAATCTCTTAACTAATATATAACATCGTGATTCTAATAGTCTAACCACTTACAAGAATCAAAATAGATGTGTTTTAAGGGGTAATCCTTTGACTAGTATCCAGTCAAGATCATCTAACGATGATTATCTCTTAAACAGAGAGAAAGATCAACTCAAGTACACAAAATCAAATGATTTCAGATCATGCTGTTTTGTTGTTGATCAACTGTTTAAAATAGAATCAGGGAAACAATCTCATCAAATGATGTTGTCATATTCCAAGGAATTCCTGGGTCGATATAAGAATTCTGGTTATTTCACAACTCAAAAAACTTTAAGTCACGCTTATGATCCTGTTCATCAAACTGATCATTCTGTTAAATCAGATCACTCCAGCTGTGACACAGTAAAATAAGTTTATTCGTGGGAGAATCCCAAAAGGAAAGATATTCTAAAATATCATGATGGATCATGTTCCACAAATTCTTGAGCTATCACAAGCTCACTCCAACAACTGATGTTGGAATTCGGAATTTACCAAGATGTGCTCAATTCAAATAAAAGGGAAGTTCTTAAAGGAGCACAAGAATATGAAGGAAGTATAATATGATACTCTCGAATATCTATATACTTTGAATACCTTTTCCATTTTTAGAAAAATACTTTCGATCTTTGGAAAGTCCATGAGAAATTTTGGGAAAAATATTTTCAGATCATCTCGATCGTACTGTTTCGGAAAAATTCTTATGTTGTTTCAGAAAGTGTATATTTTCACAAATAATATATCTTGATTAGGTATCTCAACCTTGGAAACCAAGTTTGATTCGTTATATAAACCATCTCTAGGACCGATACTTCCCTCTGTGTTTTGTCTGCGGTCAAAGATGGGTGAAAATACTATTGACGTTGAATCCCAACTACGAAAACTTGAAACCTTTCAAGTTGAGCTCAAATGATATTTCTCAAAAGAACATAAGAAGAATCATATTTCTTTTGAACTTATGCTTATGTTAATGGGAGATTTTGAAGTTGCTCGTGAACTTATGGAAACTGCAGTTTTGAATGAAAAGCTGCTTGAGTCAAAACTCCTAAAGTTGATCGTGGAAGTAAATCTCTTGAAAAAGAAACTCAATCATCTGAAAGAAAAGAGAAGACTTAAAAATCAGATCACTGAGGAATCTTCGGTGAATAATGAGCACTTCTAAGGATTAAGTTATTTGTAATAATACTTAATCAAGAAAAATAAACATCAGTTTTTGATTTATTTCAATAATTGTATAAGGTCTATTATGAATAAAACTATCTAGTATTTATGAATAAAATTATTAATTTATAATTTTTCTTGTGATAGTTTTTCGATTACATAGCCCGTGCTTGAATGCTTTATATTATTGCTATGTATGTTTATGGGACGTTTGATTTCGGTTTTCATAACCTTGATATTCGATCTCATATTGTGTGAACCCTTATGGTTTGGGTGACTTTTTGATTTAGCGGGATTGAGTTATAGCCCATGTTGGTAGGATTTATCAAAGGATCATAAGGGGTTCCGATTGAAACTCATATGTGAAAAAGTCACAATATGTTGAATCGTCTTTGGTTTAGCATAAAAGCATATGTGTTTCGGGTTTTCAACTTTTACATTGCATTAGTTAAAACCGGTTTTCAACCTTTCTCTGGTAAAGGTTGGTCCTTGTTGTTGTTCTTTTGTCTTCCGAGAGGATGACAACACAACGGGGGAGAGTTCTATCTTGAACTGGAGATTAATGATATATATTTAGGGGAGAAGAGGATGCGGAATTTGAGGTAACGAATTTGTTAGTTAATCATTTTCCTGTTTAAGAAAAGCCTGATTTTATTGCATATATTTATTGCTTTTGCTTAACAAAATTTCGGTACAATTGATGTTTATTCCATTATTTGTGTATGGATGTATTTGTGTGTGATTCAATTGTTTCCGATTAAGAAAAACTATTGTTATCTTGCTTTATTGTTTGGTATCGATTGTTTAGGCTTACGAAATTTCTATGCAATTGCAGTACTTTAATGTCTATGTTTGTTTCAATTGCTTCCGGTTGAGGTAAATAATTATGCAAGTTGATTTATTTGGTTTGTATGAATTGTTTATGGCTTAACAAAAAGGTTTCGGGATCAATTGTTTAGTCCAATTCGATTCCGGATAAGAGAAACTAAGTTAATTATGATCTTAGTTAGACTTATCAAAGTGGAGGTTTCGGTTATTCAAGTCTAATCGAATGCCTTAACAAGAAATGCTAGTTAACTAACCTAGTACTTGTCTTTTTTAAAAGTGAAAGGTCTAAGTTATTATTTGAATAATTAGAACCTGATGAGAAAAATAGAGTTAATTCTAATCTTTATTTTGGTCTTATCGAACAAGCGATTGTATTTGTACAAATATTTAGCAAAAGAACTAAGGTGCTTAGTAAATTTTTGATTTGCTAAACTATTAGGGAAAATTGCTTCGGGCAATTGTTTCCTTGGTAACTTATCAAAACAAAATTACTTTGTAGTTTCGGTTTTGATATTGGTTATCTAAAATGGTGTTTGGAACCCTCGTGCTTAACTCTTATAGGTTTTGCAAGTCTTTTAAGATTTGTAAGATCCTTTTGGTTTGTCCTTTATTTGCTCGTACCTTTGTCATTTTGTGACAAAAAGGGGGAGAAATATATGGAGTAAACAAGTGATTTGGTATCACTAAGGGAAAGGACAATGGTGCTTAAACGTTATATCTAACGAAAGAGTAAAGCATAGACTAAGGGGGAGTAACATATCATATGGTGATGGGAATAACAAAGATGTGCGGATTTAAAATCTACCTATCTTACCTTTAGGAGGAGTATTATCTTTGTTATTATAATGTCAACATCGGCATTTATGGATTGAATGTATACAGGTTATTGTGTTGTTGAATTTGAGAATCAAGTGTATGTGTAATGAATTCTTGTAATTTGTTTATCCATATGATGTAAGAGTTTTGTCACTAATATTGACAAAGGGGGAGATTGTTAGAGCATAGCTCGGTTGAACCCACCAAGCGTTGGTATGTCAAGTTTGGTTGTCATATTTTAGTGAATCAAAACTCATTTAAAGAGTCGCTTGATTATTTACTAGAGTCAACTTCGTATAGATTAGCTAGAAAGTTACTAGGATATGAGACTTACAAGTATTACGTGAAGACTTGAAGAATGTGAAGAAGTAAGGAGCTACAACGACAACATCATCCTTCTACTTGAGGTTAGTAATATTTGACTTGAACTGTTTCATTCCTAACGTATCTTTCAAGTCGTGCATATTGAAAACATAACTGCGAAGCTGTGAATGATTATACTCTAGTTAGACATAGTATTAAGGAATTACAATACGAAGTATAACGTCTATCTTTTGAACTTCGTATATAAGACATCGACATAATCGTATGAATGCTATTATGATTATGTATGGGTATGGGTGAAGATTTTGTCCTAGGAAACAATGTTTTTACATTCGTTTAAAGGAAGTACAATTCATAAACTTGTTTTATGAATCGAAAGGGAAATCGCTAGGCTTATTGGTGTTGTTATTCATTGCAAATCTTTGGATTACCAATATGTGTGTTTATTATAACCGCTTATAACTTGTTTATGTATCTTGGTAAAACTATTCACAAGGCCTGACTTTTGTATTGGTATGACTTTTATTAGTGAAACCGATCTTAAGTAATCACCCGAGATGGTATGATCGCTTTGTTATAATTGGTATGACCAACTCTATACATTGGGGAACCGATCCTATGAACATGTGCAACAAATACAAGTTAGATACCATATATATGTGGGAACCGATCCTAGTACCTAGTCAACCAAGTTTTGGTAACTAGCGTAACTAATTCTAGTACCCACATGGAGATAGAACCGTGAAACCGATGATTGGTGATTTGATAGGATAATCAATCACATAGTTCTTGGAAGTCAGATGAACCAATTCTAAACTTGTTTGGAAGTGTGGCAAATCGGTTCCAAGATGGTAAATATGATGTCGATATACTTTGAACACGTGCAGTAATTCTTACATTTTATTGTTCAAAGATATTCCTTAATAGCTAAAGGAGAATCCAAGATCGAAATAAATTGAGAATCTTTTAATTAAGTTTTTTAGTTTTATATGCTTTTAATTTCCATCAATTAAAATGCATATCTTTAGAAAATAAAAATTAGTAATGTGCATTTACTAGTTGGAGATTTTCTACAGGGATTTCGGTCAATATTTGGACAGTGCATTCCCAGGAATTATGAAAACCTTTTTTTCCCTTATTGCATATCTTTGAGAATATTCGGTTTTGGAAATTCCTTGGTGTCCAAACTTCCTTGGTCTAAAAATGTTGAAGTTTGCATTTCAAGCAAACTAATCCTCAGAGCCAACAAAACTACCTAGTTGTGTTGTTACTGGTGGAGCCGTCTATTCGGAGTGGAAAGTACCCTAATTAGGCGAAATCTCTTACGACCGCTCGTTTTAAAGACTTCTTTGGGATTGGGAAGCTCTACGAGTACCGTTGGTGGGAAACTAGATAATTACAGTTTATCATTAGTTTTCGATTGATTTGATTGACTAACGGTTGTTGAACTTTGATTGCACTTAGTTTGTTTATGCTTGAGAATCTTCTCTTTTTATATAAGATTCACTCAAACTAGATCGAAGTTTCGACTGGAGATCTTTAGACTGTTTGTATAACTAAATACTTCTTTTGATAATCCATTGTTAACAGACTCCGTTTTATGTGTGATTGATCACAAGAGATTCAAGTTGATTGTGTGTAAGTGTTTATTGAAGATCTAACAAGATTTGAAAACGAAAAAGATTTCTGATTTGGGTTCATAATCTTTGGTGTGCAAAAAACTTGATCGGCTGGGGATCCAACTATAATCGGTTTATCTTTGTGATAGATTGGATTGATTTGTTGAGTAGATCGGCATCAATACAATTCTTTGTGATTCGAAGTATTGATTACAAAATCTTAACAATTACTTTGGTAGTTCTTATTGGATAGATCTAAGGACCTGACAAAGGAGTTTATTGGGATAAACGGAAGATCCTTTTTTCAAACTCATATCACTTGATTGAAAAGAGTTGTTACCGAACAGATTTGTTGTTCCTTTACTGTTTGGAATACGAACCAAAGGAATTGTTCCAAGTGCGTGACTTACTGCAAGTTGGAGGCGCATGGATACAGACGGAACTAGGTGAACTATAGGTTTAGTTGCTTGGTCTCAACAATACGAAGTTGGTTTAGATTTTGTATAGCGGATTAATCCTGAGAGTATTCAATTCTGGACAAGGTCCCGGGGTTTTTCTGCATTTGCGGTTTCCTCGTTAACAAAATCTTGTTATGTCTTTTACTTTTCTATTTCCGCAATTATAACTGTTTTTATTATAATTAGAAGTAAAATACACAAACGTTAATTCCTATTTACTTGATAGCAATTCTATTGTGTTTGGTTAAGTCCGAACCTATTATCAAGTAAACATACTTCGTTGTTGTATTGTCTCGATCTTGTATCCATAGTCAATCACACAAGTTATCTTGTTGTCGTATTGTCTCGATCTCGTATCCATAGACGATCACACGAAGTGTGAACCGATTAGTTGTATTGTCTTGAATCAGTCAATTGACAATCACTTTCAGAGAAAGGACTTATAGGTGGAAAAGTTTTAGATTGAGGTATATTTGGGTACCCTCGTCTTTTCAAAATCCTTTGAGATGGTTCCAATAAGAAAAGAATTCATAATATTGGGTGGTCTATAGTTGTGAAATCTAAGGAATGTGGTGGTCTTGAAATTCGGTAGTGTAAACATATGAAGTCGACGCTTCTTAAAAAGTGGCGGTGGGAATTTGGAATGGAGAAAGACTCTTTTTGAATTGGACAAATTTGGCGAAACTTTTAACCGGTTGGGGAACTCTTGCACCTAAAAGGCGAAAGGGTATTAGCTAGTGGCATAATATTTATGATGAACTTCAAGACTTCAATAAACATACATTTAAGATCAGTGCGAGGAATGAGGTAAGATATTGGGAAGATCTTTGGATTGGAGATGGTGTTTTATGTAATAGATAGCTTTCCATTGACATTTGAAGCTTCAAGAATCAAGGGATATGTGGTGGCTCGGTTATAGGAGATTTCTAGTGCGTGCTTCAAATGGAAGTTTATTTCTCGAAGTAGTTATTAGCAAAATATAACGAGGGAGATTGTTTCTTTAAACTCATTACTAATACAGTGAATATTCAAGAAGAAGCTATGGATTTTAGATTATGGATGGTTAATCAAAATAGTCCGTTGGATATCTACACATTCATAAATTGAATTAATTCTCTTGCGAAAGTTGGTGATTAAATCTTCCAAATGAAATTATTTGGAGGCGGTCTTTTCCGCATATAAGCTAAACTTCCTTTTCCGCATATAAGCTAAACTTCTTCATTTGATTTCTTTCAATGAAAAGTTGATGACGCCGATAAACTAATTATATGGCATACAAATATGGATAGGTTATGCCGGTTTTGTGAGGAGGAAGATGCAACAAGTGCCCACTTGTTCTATGATTGTTGGAGAACTAATAGAATTTGGACAAATTTTTCCGAATGATGTAAGTTTTTGATGGAACTCCAATAGTAGTATAGCCAAAACTATAATAATTTGGAGTTCGGGTGATAAGCATCTTAACCGTATTTGAAACAATTTACCGGTTGCAATATGGTGGTACATTAATTTGGAAGGAAAGAAAGAAATGCTTGAATATTCAACAACAAAAACAGAGAAATTTGGAAAGTTTGATTAGAGATATCAAGATTGAAGCTTTGTTTTGGTCGGATGATAGCACTAAAATGCTAGGATTAATGGCAAACACGGTGCTAGCATCATGGGATACAAACTTCGATCATTATCATTGATATTGATGCTAGAGAAGTAAGGTAATTAACCTGAAAAATATATACCCACTAGCTTATAAATTATCTTCAGAAAAGCATTGTAGACATAATGAAACGATGCTGGAAGGTCAGTGGCACATAGTGATGAAGAGAAATCCAAATAATGCTAATTTTTTTGAAATTATAGAGCTACTCTCTTTTATTGAAACCCCTCCCATTATACAAGCAGATGAAGATGACACTCTTGAATGCAATTATGTATCCGGATTCTCTACAAAAGCCTGTTATAACAAGATTATCTCCTACAGTGAAGCAACTAATCAGATTCAGGACAATAGCATTGTGGCTCTTAAACATGTCTGAATTTAACATGTTCCACCAAAAGTCAAGTTTTTTATATGGACATCTGTTCAGAATGCAATCCCAACATCTGACAACTTAACTAGAAGGGGATGAGAACTTCCAAGCACAATTTGCAGCCTATGCAATGTGGAGGAGGAAGCAGTCAGTCACTTGTTTTCGCATTTTAGTTACTCTTACAAGGTGTGGAACTACTTTGTAACTGGTTACAACCTGAAGTGGGTGCAGAACAAGGATGTCGCAGCACAATCAATGGCTTGGAAAATAAGAAAAGGAAGGAACGGGGAAAGGAAGATATGGCCCATACTCTTTTTTGCCATCTGTTGGGTTATATAGGGAGATCGAAATAGAAGAGTGATGGCTATGAAGTCTCCAAGGTTTGAACAGGTCATCATAAATGAAGTGAAAAATTCATCATTCCTTTGGACACCGGAAGCTAAATGGTTCAGAACCATACCATTCCATGACCTTATTACGCACTGGAAAGTTATCATAGATAGCTAACCAAGAGAGCTTGTTTCCATTTCTCGTATGGCGTTATTTGTAAGGCTTTGAGCCTTTATTTTCTTTATCAATAAAGTTTTAATCTTTCTACTTAAAAAAAAAAAATTACATTCATGAGCACAACAAAAAACAAAAAACGAATCAGGGTAATGTGAATCACTAAAGGAAAAAAACGTTAGGACAGTGCAAGAATATGAGTGGCATGTTCTCTGAAACTCTGCATTTCTAATAGCAAAAGAAGGACCATTAATCTGGCTCAAAATCTGCATTTCCAAATTTCCAATAGCAAAAGAAGGCCCATTAAACGTTTGGCATGAATTTCAGTAGAGTCAGAGGAGTTTCTCATGTTCCAAGATAGAATACACTCGCCACTCGAATTACTGCTAAAAAATTAATGGTGTATCACCTCTCCAAACATCAAAGTGTTAAACCAGAAAGAGATAGCTTTGCCATTTTGTACCCTCAAATAAGAAAACTTTCTATGCTACTACAGATGGTGAAGATAATGATTTCCAACATGATTTGCCACAAGCTTTATATTTATTTTATCAGGAACCCACAAAGAGTGGCCGTCTCTAAACCTTTTCTGTAATTATCCTTCGCACAAATGTCGCGTCTCGAGCACATATCAATATATCACCAACAACATTTAGATAACAAAGCGATATGGACATGTCCATCTCAAAAATGATAATAATCGAGATAGGTGCTTTAAAAGTGTTTAAGTAATATAGGGGTAAGCTAGCAAGTTCACTCTTGATAGCAGCACCTTACATGGGATATTGGTCCATACATACAACCACACAATGAACAAAGGATAAGAGCCTAGAGTTGTAAAGGAAATAATAATTACATAATTTATGCTCGCTTTGGAAATAATAATTGCATAATTTAAAAAATCTAGCAGGCCACCTTTTCGACTCGGATCAAGACTGAGTAGGAAAGGTGGCCTGCCAGAGTCTCTAGAGGACTTTTTTGGGTCACAATAGCATGAAGGAAGAACCCAAACATGGAGAACATAGCGAGGTGACCATTCTTAAGTTCCTTTGATCTGGTGAGTTATAGCACCACAAATTCAAGAATCTTCATTGTTTTTCTCAGGCACCCAATATATGTTGACATGGGTTTTCCTAGACATAATGAAATTAGATGGGGACAGTGACTGAAACAAATTTGTTGCATTCTTCCTTCTTTTGTTCAAATTTTGCAGGTTTAAGTTTCGTAACCATTGGAAGAAATCAGCTGCATTAGGCTTTATAGTTATCTCTACAATCTCCCCAATTGTTCGATAGATCACCCGCTTTGAGATCCTTCCCCATCAAATTAAATGAGGAGACGAAAAGTAAATGCCGTAATTCAACATTTATACTCTGGTCTGAATTGATTAAGAACCTGGCTCTGATGAAAAAACTCTTGTACACGACTGAACTTCACAAAATGTTTTCACACAACCACCTCATCAGAACAGAGAGAGGCTTGTGCATATGATAAATGGAACTTTACATGATATCCCTGGTGGAAGAATCAGAAATTATGAATCATTCTAATGAAAAACTTTTGCTTTCCTAGTTTTGTAGTCTATATTTCTATCCATTGGTTTTGTATATATAAGCAAGATTTCCGTTTATGCTTTTACCGGCAATGTGAACTTGGCATATGCTAAGTTTGACCGTAAAAGTGAGCCTGTCAATTTATCAGAAGGCTCATGCCGCCTCAGGAAAGGTCGTGCAGCGGGCCTGATTTTTTTTGATGCAGTTTCTCGACTACTGGGATATATAATGCAGTTTCTTGACTACTGGGATATATAAGGTGTTAGGGTTCGGATTATCAACGTGCGAGTGAATCCCTAGCTGCAGGGAAAGGTAAAGATGGTGGGTTCATCCATAGCTGGCTTAACAGATGATATCTGGCTTGAAATCTTTCTTCATCTTCCTTTAAAGCCTGTGTTCAAGTACAGATGTGTATCAAAGGTATGGTTACATCTTCTTTGTGATCCTTACTTTATAAACAAATGGATTGCACTCCATGAATTTACTTTTCCTTGGACCTTATTCTATGGTTGTGAGCCACCCAAAGACAATCTTACTGACAACCCTATGGAAATCATGTTTAGTAATGCATATCTTGATTTGCACTCTCCATTATTTTCTTGTCATGATGGGTTTTCTTTTGAGTTTTTGAATCCAAAACCAAATTGCCCAAAATATGGTCTACACCTTTTAGGTTCAAGTAATGGTTTGGTTCTGTGCAACAACGCCATCAAATGGTGAGTTTTGTTATTATGTCTGTAACCCACTCACGCAAAAATGGGTCAAAATTCCTCTAGCTCCGCAACCCAAACCTGGTGTGTTGTCGGGTAAGATTGGTTTTGAATGTGAATTGCTCTCATCTTCACTTATTTCCACGAGATATAAAGTAGTGCGCATCCTGCAGTTCGAAGAAGATTCGGACACATTCGTTGTTCAAATATTTTCTTCTGATTTATCCATGAAGTTTGGTGTCCTCAAGCTCTAACCTGCCAATTCAGTACCTATACACATCCAGTTACCCATAACGGAGTGTCCTATTTGAATATAGGGGAATACAGAATGCTAGTTAACAATTTCGACAATAGCAACAGCAACAATAAAGCTGGTGGTCATCAATGTCAATTGATCGATTTGCCTGACCGGCCGTCTTACAAAGGGGAAAATCATGTTTATGGTACGAAACTTCGATATTTTATCCATAGCTGTATTGGGGTGTCAGAAGGGTTGATCTGTTATGCTCATATTGAAGAAACAAATAACACTCTGAATGTTTGGATGCTTGAGGAGAAATGGCAGTTGTTGCACAAGGATATTGAATTGCATGATCTCTTGACAAAAATATATAACAAGTTAAATGATGTTTTGCCAGAAAATCACTCTGAACTGTCAAGTGAATTCCTTCAAGCATATACGAATCTTTCTGCAGGTAAGCGAATCCACGTATTAGGTTTCAGTCCAGTAGATAGAAATGTTGTTGTGCTTGGTTATAAGAGCTGTGTTTGGGCATACAACATTAGAACCAGAAGATATGAAGAGCTATGCCGTCCTTCATTCCTGCCAAGCATTCGTTTTGGTTAGCCATTTTGGATGTTCACACCATTTGTTTTCAAGCCAATGCCAACAATACTTCCACAGTAGTTCCACGGTTCCACCTCCCTCTTGGACTGACACTTCAACCTCTCAGTTAAGAACATGAATTCTGTTATGTCAAGGAAATTGTTTCGGCGAAAGATTCAAAAGTGTAAGTCATAGGAAACATCAATGGATATGGAATCATGATTTATTACCCAGCATTGCATACTTTTAGGCCGGCATGCAAATAGTTGAAGGGCTATGAAATATTTCTGTCACTCTCCTCAAGATTTGATATTTCAAGAGAAAAAATCACTTTTCTGAAACTCATACACGCATCAAATGCACCAAAAACATTTTTTTTTAATCCTTCCAGAAGTTTTTGTAAATGCAGATTGTTCTAAGAAAAAATGTGTCCATGATGGTATGAACATTTGCTTATGCTTTAAAAACCCAAAAGTCGTACGTCGTTCATTGGTTTTGGTATGTTAAGCTCGAAGCAAACATATATATGTCCTGTGATGCAGAGAACCGTTCCACCACAAAAGATGTAGTTTGGTTATAAAGATTTGAAAATCCCTGAGTTATTATGCAATTGATTTAGGACGGGAGGAATGTGCACCTTCATTTAGTGGGGGTGCACAAAAATTACACACACTGACACACAAAATAAATAAATAATAATAAAAAAAATAATCACACCCATAGTAATTAACTTCTCATCGATCGAAGTTGGTGTCCCTAAAAACAAAACGATGAAAGGAAAATACATCTCTTCAATTTGTTCTTTCTGATCTCGATTTTTTTCTTCTCTTTTAGTTCATCAAGGACGTTGTGATCCAGGTCCTCCACGGTACTCTTCATGATATCGTCTCGATCTAGGAGATGAATCAGATGATTTTATTATAGGTTTATCATGAGGGCGACCCTGATGGGTTCCGGGAAAGTAACCCTCGCGAACCTCCTCTGATATTTGATAATGATCTTTGAGCCAGAGTCCTACAAATTGACATAGACATACATGCGTTACTATAACAGGGTTGCTTCAGCAAAAGATGAAAATATCACAATGAATTCAGCATGGTTGCCGAACTCCATTCCCCTTACCAAACTGCTCATGAGGCAAGTCCAATTTTTTTCTTTATCCTTTGGAAACAAACATATATATCCTTCTCACATTGTCTGATATATTTGTAAGAAATACCGCATAGGAAGCTCATATGGCCTAATGGCCACCTAATAATAAGATCATTTAATTTAGAGAATTTTTACCCTGGTAAAAAGACGATGATCCTAACAATGATATATACATACCTGCCACAAAATACTTGAGATAAGAGGAGGATCAAGCAAAACAGACGAAGTACTTGGAGGAGTACTTGGAGGAGGAACAACCCCATTTTCCGAATAAATAGCAAAGCAGAAAATCATGCTGAATTAGCTTTCTTTAGTGTGGTAATTATATAATTGCCACTCCTTTTCACGGGTTTCACTAATATCCTTACTCATCAATAATTATACCCTTCCCCTTTTAGAGGGGAATCTCTTTAATTAATAATCTCACAAATGCCCTCCATGTATCATTGGTCGTTGTTCATTTCCTCTTTCATTTTAATCAATTCACATCTAATCGAAAAAAATTCTGTCTCTCTGCCACTACCACCACCTTCGCCGTCGTCAACTGATTCGCTATTCCAGTTGACAACTGTTACCAGCAACAGATGACTCTTGTTCCGAGAGACCTTCTTCTTCTTTTACCGATTAATTTTTAAAATCAGATTCAAAGATACGAGATCTGATTTTAGGTTTGGATTTCTGGTAATTTTAGAGGGGAACTTGTTCGAATTATAGAAGCTCAGGAATTAATGGTGATGGTGGTGGCGGCGGTGGTGGAGGAAGTATGTATTGGAATCCATTTCTACTCCACTTTTAATGTCTGTTACAGATTTAATGGGTTTAGTTTCTCAACTAAAAGTTCTTCTTCTCAATCGATATAGCAACAAACTCGAATTTCAGATCCATTTGATATAACAACAACTAATATTGAAGAAATAGGATCAGAAGATGATTTATTCAATTCTTATATTGATTATTGAGAGATTTGGATCTATAGTAGAAGATGGTGGTTGTAATATGGAATTTGTGATGTCAATCAGAATAGTAATACCGTGGTGATACTAATGATAGTGTTGTACAGGTGGGCGGAGCTGAGTTTATAATGCCATTTTGTTTAACCAAAATGTTACTAGAAAACAACTACGGCAGGAAAAGCTAAAGACTGCAGCTGCGGAAACTCATGTTTTGTAGTCTTGAGGAAACGGTTCAGGAACTAAGACAGTTGGATACAAATGTCAACCCAAGCACCAGCAATCTTAATAATACTTAGGTAATGTTCAAGCATCTTTAGTTAGCAATGAATGAATAATTGACAGTTGGAACAATTAGAAAAATGAATGAGTATAGATCTGAATTAAACAACAATGAATAACTTAGAAATTAAGAAAAACTGTTTGCATCGTTTCTTATAATAGGATGTTTTTTTTGTTTATAGCAAATGAATATGGGTGGTCAAAGAATCCATAATGTTTACAATCACTTGCAAGTAATACTTGTCTTACAAAACTTGTAATTTCTCAAGTTGCTTAGGTTGCATAGACATTTCAGTAATTATTATACCCTTGTTTTGAGTTCTGAAGCATTAATTTGTTGAAAAAAAGGTGGATAAATGGAATTTAGTATGTGAGAGTTGCAGCATAAGTGTAAAACTTTTTCCTGTTATTAATTGTGGCTTGTTAAGTATGGATTGCATCGTAAATTTGTATGCATCTGGCCTGGGGGGTGTCAACAACGGATGTTTTGAAAGAGGATTGTTAATTCAAGCTAGAATGGTCTACCAGCACAATCCATTACATAGTAGGATTGCTAGAATGGTCTACCGGCACAAGCCATTACATAGTATTAGGATTACCCTACTAGATGGTTCATGGAAACGTGTAGAAATTATCAGAATGGGTTATGATTTATGTATTTTAGGGATTTATTGTTCAGTGAGTTGAGTGCTCTTTTCAGTTCTTAGAACCAAAATAGAGGGCATAAAGTTACAACATACACTTGTCTTATGCTTGTGAGGCTTGCGCGCTGTTGCTGCGAATAGATGGTTCATGGAAACGATTACCCTTCATCTTTTGCGTGTACTGGAATAACATTTCATTTTCGTTTCATTTAATATCTATAAGTTCACAAACAATGAATTTCTCCAATGAGCAACTATATTGATTTGATAAGCTTGCCGACTTGTAGCAATTATGTAATTACAGCTATGGTTAGGGTTTAGCTCTTGATTAAATGCTTAAATATATATTTCAATTAGTGCACTGTAGTGTGATATTGCCTTTGAGTAAGCTAGTTATTCAGTATGATTTACTGATGATGGTCCGAGTTAGTTTGGTCTGCCATAAAACCAGTAGCTGAGCTTGTGTGTGGAGCTTATATATTCACATGGTGTTGATGGTAACAGGATTGGTGCAACAAATAAAAAAGCAGAAAGTTCTCATACAATGTGGGGTGGTCACTTGTGCTGGGGAGTCACGATGAAAGGTAACCTTTTGTACTGGTTTTATGTGATGTGGACACCATTATAGGTATAAATTTGTTTATTGGGATCAACTTCCGTTGTTGACACAAAAAAGCTGGAGTATTTTTTCAGTTATTGTGTCAACTGTGGTTGTTGACTCCATTCACTGGGATCAATTTCCGGTGTTGATTCCATTTATTGGGATCAACTTCCATTGTTGACACAAAAAGCTGGAGTATTTTTTCAGTTATTGTGTCAACTTTGGTTGTTGACTCTATTTACCGGGATCAACTTCTTTTGTTGGCACAACTGAACTAGAATATTTTCAGCTATTGTTTGTGTCAACTTTGGTTGTTGACTCCATTCACTGGGATCAACTTTCATTGTTGACACAATTGAATTAGTAAAATTATCTTTGAACTTTTAATTTTGGATCAACTTCGGCCGTTGACACCATATTATTTTATTTATTGATTTTTGTTTTTCGGATTAACTTCGGTTGTTGACACCAAATTTTGGTGGTGCGGCCGCGGCCGCGGTGGACTGGTGGCGGCGGCGGCGGCGGCGGTCTGGCGGTGGTGGCAGTGGACTGGCGACGGCGGTGGTGGTGGACTGACGGCGGCGGTGGTGGTAGAATGGTGGCGGTGGTGGAGTTGGAGGTGGCAGCGATGGACTGGTGGTGAAATGATTTTTTGTTTTAATGAAGAAATATGTTTGTGTGATAAAATAAGGAAAAAATTATGTAGTAGAGGGTATTAATGTAATCTATCTTTGAGTGATAAGGTGAGGGGTATATTTGTTACGTGAAAAGAGTATATTTGTAGGGTATGAAAATTAGGGTATATAATTAATGTACCCTTCTTTAGTTCGATATTTGTACTAGCAGTCAAATACGTGCATCGCTAATTGCCGTTTCTTTACGGCAGTCTAATAACATGGGTTTATTTTTACATTTGACCCTGTTTTGCTGGATATGACCAATGGTTCCACTCCAAAGGGTTAGTTTGACCCTATTTTGCTGGGTCTGACTTTGACCTCGTGAAACCAAATGGTTTTGGGAGGAGCAATTTGCTTACACCGCCACGATGTAACTTTCATAAGTCCACTCTAACCAACATTATATATTCCAATTGGAGAGCTTTTTTTCTTCACTAATGCGGGACTGGCAGAGGATCTATGGCGAATAAAATCTTACGCGAGAGAGTGTTGGGTCCCATTTTTGTCGATTCACCTAGAACTTTTTTAGTGAGCCCCTACAGCTGCTCCAAAACCGTCTCTCACAAAATATCTCCCTACTAGATCCCATGAAACCATCGCTCCCTAACAAGGGTTCTCCCTTTAGATATCTTTAGAACAATTTTGGGGTGTGGTCTGTTAGGGAGTGTTTTCCCTTTTAGATATCTTTAGAACGGTTTTGGGGTGTGGTCTTTTAGACGGTTTGTTTAGAACCACCGAATTATTTATCCCAATTCTGACGTTAGATTGTGCCTATATCTTGCGAGTAGCGAGCACATTGATCATGAGAGGTCGTATTAGACGATCTGGTATTAGCTTTAGATTTTTTCTTTTCTTTTAAGCAGTGCTCCTACTAAATTAGCTTTGGAGTTTGGTATTTGTGGAACTGAACATGTTGACTAAGGAAGTACTAATAGTCAAATATATCATTAATTGCCATATCTTTAGGGCAGTTAGTACTAAAAGTACCTTTCTCTTAAGAGAAAGACTGGCACCAGCTCTATGTAATTTTTGGGTGACATTTGTTTAATTATTCTAAGATGAAAAACGACACACAAATCGTACGTTAAAACATTTTGTTTTGTTCAATAAAATCGTACGTTGAAACATCACAGAAACAGATATTCATATGGATAATAACGGGTTTTATTATATTCAGGTAGTATTTATCATCCTTGAAAGCATTTTTGGTATATGCGATTTGTGATAGGGCCTATGACCTATGGATGTGCGGTCCATGGGTATATTAGGGTTTTCTCTTTACTTTTATATAAATAGAATGCTATACCTATGTAATGGGGTTCTCCTTTCTGGTTAATGAAATGTTCTTCTCTCTTTTCTTTTTTTTTTATTCTTACTTCAAATTGTTATAAGCACGAAGCTTCACCGCCGCCGAGCTAAAATTGGGTTTGTTCGTTTTCCTTATTTCTTTGGATCGCAAGGCACAAGCTTTTGCCCTTCACATGGTTCTTCAAAAAAAAATTTTGGATCGTTTTGGTTGTAGACAAATACGTCACATTTAGAGATGAGCAAGACGGAATATATCCAACAAGAATTTGGACTGTTGGACACAGATGGACTTGAGTACCACCGTTGGATGGCTGATGTGGAGATCGCTTTTGTAGCAAAAGAATGCACCCACACCATCAAACCCTCTACTGACAAAGGTGCTGCCCCAGCAACTGAAAAAGAAAAGGCTGAAGCCCTCCGATATTTGAAGGCACATATTGACCCTAATCTCCTTTGGGGATACCAACACATAAAGTGTCCTAAAGAACTGTGGGATGCACTAGCAAGCCGTTTTTGGAGCATCGAGGATTCCCTTCTCCCACAGTTGAATGAACAGTGGAATGACATCTGGTTTCTTGATTATGTGAAGGTAGGTGATTTCCAAAAAGATATGCTTAAGCTACGAGCACATCTTAATTTCTGTGGGATAAAACTCACAGATAAAGATATGATTCAAAAGACATTGTCTACTTTCCCTTTGTCATCTGTCATTCTAGCCAACCAATACCGCATAGAGGTTGATAACAAGAGAATAACAACTTTTAGCAAGTTGATCAACTTATTGCGGGTGGCCGAAAGGCACAATGAAGTTCTTGCAAACAACAATGCTAGAGCCCCCGGGAAGAAGAAAATTCCCGAGGCTAACTATGGCAAGGATAACAAGGGAAAACACCCCAAAGAAAAGAGAGTTAAAAATGTTGATTCATATTCTCATGCTCCATACTCACGTGAGGATAACAGCCCACATGGAAGAGGACAAAAGGGTCATCGTGGAAGGGGCCATTGGCGTGGAGGCCATTCAAATACCTGGTCTAGAGATGTTACTTCTGGACCTAGTGGTAGGGGAAACACTGTTGAAAAAACACATAAGAACCCCACACCTAAGAAGGTAGAGAATGGCAATGCACCTTGTTACAGGTGTGGAATCTCCGGACATTGGTACCAGCAATGCCAGGCTAGTGCCAAGGTAGCAGCCAGCTACAAAAAGTATCGGGAATATATAGATCAAGAAGCTCACTGTGTGGAAGAACATAATCACGCCCCAGATGTCAACTTCACCATTTCAGACTTCCAGGGAAACAAGAACCATGCCCTTATGGAAACACCTGACTTTGATTGATTGTTATTTTTTTAGTTATCCTTTGATTTATTTTCTTTCTTTGTGGTTTAGCAGACTTTGGTTTAAATATTTCTTTTGATGACTTAAACTATGTTAGATAGTCTTAAAGTATCGCTTTTTTGTTGATGGATCAGTGGTTTTTAATTTTTATGGGTACTTATTATGCTTTGGATTTAATTTTTACTGTGATAATCTATTGCATGATTGAATTATGTGACCGAATTCTCTGAAGTACCATTTACTTGTAGTAATGTCATCCTCAGAAGAGATTGAGTGCCTAGCTGATAGTGGCACCACACACACTATTTTAAGAAATAGGAAATTATTTGTTGACTTAATTCCTTATAAATCCTCTGTGACTACGATGATTGGATCATCACAAGTGATCATTGGGCGAGGTAATGCTCAATTTTTGTTGCAAAATGGCACAATGATTAAAGTCACAGAAGCTCTATATGCACCAAGAGCTAATCGTACCTTGTTGAGCTTCAAAGATATTCGTGCAAATGGTTATCACCTGGAAACTCACTGTGAAAATGGAATTGAATATATAAATATTATCTCTAATACATGTGGAAGAAAACGCATTTTAGAGAAATTAATGAGTCACTCTAGTGGTTTGTACACTACTACTATTCGGATTATCGAATCACATGTTGTTACCAACGATGAACTGTTAAACAATGACTTATACAAGCTTTGGCACGACCGCTTGGGGCACCCAGGTCGTGATATGATGATCCATATTTTAAAGAACTCACACGGACATCCTTTCTTTCGAGTGAAAAGTAAAATGGGACAAAAGACAGGTACAATGCAAAGTAACAACGTCTTCCAACCACTACCATCTAAAGCAACTGATGTGCAACCCATCTCTCATTCTACTTCGTGGATTTTGTCAAAAGCACACCACTCATTTTGCAAAGCTTGTTCTTTAGCAAAGAAAGGAGCGAGACCATCCTATGCTAAAGATACAAAACAAAACATTGCATTTTTACAAAGAATACATGGTGATATTTGTGGACCTATACATCCAGAGTGTGGACCATTCAGGTATTTTATGGTTCTGATAGATGCTTCGACCCGTTGGTCACACGTTACATTACTGTCCACAAGAAATGCTGCCTTTGCAAATCTCCTAGCACAAATTATACGTTTGAGGGCTCACCACCCCGATTATCCAATCAAGTCTACCAGACTTGATAATGCTGGAGAATTTACATCTAAAGGATTTGATGATTTCTGTATGTCTATCGGAATTGACGTAGAGCACCCTGTACCCCACGTACACACTCAAAATGGTCTCGCATAAGCTACCATCAAAAGGTTACAGATGATAGCTAGCGCACTGGTTATGCGTTCCAACCTGCCTATTACTTCCTGGGGATACGCCATATTGCATGCAGCATTACTTAATCGTTTTAGACCCACTATTAGCCAACCATTTTCTGCGTACCAATTGGTAACTGGATATGAGACTGATATTTCACATTTACGCATTTTTGGTTGTGCTGTATACGTGCCTATCACGCCCCCACATCGTACTAAGATGGGTCCTCAAAGACGATTAAGTATTTATGTTGGATATGAATCCCCAATAATTATCCGCTATTTGGAACCTTTGACAGGCGATCTCTTTACCGCTAGATTTGCGGACTATCACTTTGATGAGACAACCTTCCCGTCGTTAGGGGGAGGTATGGAAAAGGATTTCCTAAGGGAACGACAGGAATTGTCGTGGTGTGTCTCCACTTTGTCTTATCTTGATCCCCGCACCTCACAATATGAAAGTGAAGTGCAAAGAATTATTGATCTTCAGAATGTGGCAAACTCAATGCCTGATGCATTCACTGATATTGCTAAAGTTACGAGATCACACATGCCAGCTGCAAACGTGCCTGCAAGGTTAGAAATCCCTAATACGTGAAAAGGAACCTTATATAGAGGTGTCAAACCTACACTTGGTGGAAGTGTAGCTGAGGTCGTGGCCCCCCAAAGGAAGAGGGGAAGACCACCTGGTTCGATGGATACTCACCCAAGGAAGAAAAGAGTGAGTAAGGCACAATCCGATCCATTTATCATCAATACAGATAATCCCTCTCATGAAATTGTCTCTGATTACAGTTATGTCCATGAATCAATATTGGAGGACGCTCCGATGTTTGAAATGATTCCAGAGAACAAAGAAATCTCTATGGATTATGAGAGTGCATACGTGTTGATGGAAAGATCCTCCACGCAGATTGATGATGTATTTGCATACACCGTTGCTCAAGAGATCATTGAGCACGATGACATCGAACCACGCTCTATTGCAGAATGTCAAAGAAGAGCAGACTGGCCTAAATGGGAAGTTGCAATCCAGGAAGAATTAAATTCACTAGCAAAGAGACGGGTATTTGGTGCGGTAGTTCTAACCCCACTAGGTGTAAATCCCGTAGGACATAAATGGATATTTGTCAGAAAGCGTAATGAGAAGAATGAAGTCTTGAGGTATAAGGCTCGCCTTGTAGTGAAAGGTTTCTCATAACGCCCTGGAATTGATTATGAGGAAACATACTCTCCCGTAATTGACGTCATAACGTTCCGCTACTTAGTTAGCTTGGTAGTTTCAGAAGGACTTGAAATGCATCTTATGGATGTGGTTACAACATATCTCTATGGGGATCTAGATTCAGAGATATACATGAAAGTGCCTGATGGCCTTCCATTGCCCAAATCAAGTAACTCTAAACCACGAAGTGCGTTTTCGATTAAGTTGAAACGATCACTTTACGGATTAAAGCAATCCGGGCGGATGATGTATACCCGTGTAAGTGATTATTTGATTGGGAAGGGATATACAAATAATAAGTTATGCCCCTGCGTATTTGTAAAGCAAACAATCTCCGGATTTGCAATTATAGCTGTTTATGTTGATGATATGAACATAATAGGACTCTTGATTAAATAAGAGAAACCGCAAGTTATCTGAAATGTGAATTTGAGATGAAAGATCTTGGGAAAACTCGGTTTTGTCTAGAACTTGAACTAGAACACCGAGATTGTGGAATATTAATCCACCAGTCTGCATATGTCCATAAGATACTCAGGCAATTCAATATGGACAAGGTGCATCCTGCTAGCACTCCCATGATTGGTCGAATTTTAGATGTACAAAAGGATCCATTTCGTCCAAAGGAAGATGGAGAAGGGTATTGGGAGATGAAATTCCCTACCTAAGTGCAATAGGTGCATTATTGTACTTAGTGCAATGTACTCGACCTAATATATCTTTCTCAGTGAACTTGTTATCTAGATACAGCTCAACGCCTACGCAGCGTCATTGGAACTATATAAAGAACGTTTTCATATACCTGAAAGGAACCATTAACGTGGGTTTATTCTATCCCTATGAAGAAGTAAGAAGGACCGCTAGTGGAAATGCAACTCCCTACACTGAAACCCCAAATAATGTTTAGGTTGGTTTTGCTGATGTTGGGTACCTCTCCGACCCACATAAAGGGCGATCACAAACTGGTTATGTTTTCACCATTGGAAACACAACGATATCTTGGAGATCGACCAAGAAGACTTTTGTAGCTACCTCGACGAACCAATATGAGATCATTTCCTTACACGAGGAAGTTCGTGAGTGTGTATGGTTAAGGTCTATCATTACACACATTCGAGGGACATGTGGTATGAGTTCTACCACCGATGAGCCAACTTTCATTTATGAGGATAATGCAGCTTGCATCGAACAGATGAAGCAAGGATACATTAAGGGTGATAATACGAAACATATATCACCAAACACTAGTGGAAAATGGGGTTTTTATGACCCACATCCTCGACCCTCAATGATGGTCAATTGACCGTAAACCGATCAAGACCGTCTCAGATATAGAAAAATCACGGAGCACAGGTTCAAGCGTTAAAAACGGTCATAGAATAACTAGTTTTATTTACGATTCTAACACTCACACAACGACCCCTTCTGCTGCCGACGATCATGGTTTCTGATGTGGTTAGATTTTCTGGGTCCCACACTTTTTACGGTCACGATTTAGTAGTGGAGAACCCTATCTCTTGTTTTTATCACCTCAGAAAAATCTCTTTTCATTCTTACCTTTTTCTGCCTGTTTCGTCCCTTCGTCCCTCCTCTCATATCTCAGCCTCCAAAGAAAAATCATTTTCTCCTTCATTTGCCCAGATCTGTTTGTTATCATTTGGTGTGGATATTTAGGGCTTTCTGAGTTGAAAACCTAGATTAAGTGAGTGATGATTTGAGTTCCAAGAGTTGGGATGAAGAATTAGATCGTGGTGTTTTTGCCGATAGAAGAATTAGGAATCGAGGAGATACAGAGATGGAAGATCATGGGTATCTGTTAGAACTGATTATGAAGATGATGATTTTGAGGCCAAGATCGAGAGAAGAACAGTTGAATTAGGTATGGTTTATTGTGGTGGTGTCGATTTGAGTGGTCGATTAAGGTTCAACATAAAAAGGTAATTCATATTTGTTAAATTTAGGGTTTCTAATTAAACTCTTTTGATTGTATAATTTGGTTATGCTGTGTTGAATTACATCTGTAGTTAGTGGAGTTGCTGCTATATGAGTTGTTAGCTCTGGCAGAGATTCAGGTTAAAGAAGAAGTGTTGGCTGAGTTGAAGTAAATTAATTTATGTGAAGAAGATATTGCTTAGAGTTGAGAATTTACAGGTGATAATGATGCTTGGGTGATACAATTGATATTTAAAATAGATTGCACTTGTTGATAAAGTACAGATTGATGGTTAGTGTTGTGTTGAGCTGCATTTGCAAGTGTTGAGCTGATCTGAGTTAAAACAACTCATTGTTTTGTTGTTGTGTATGAATGATTGGATGGGTATAGAAAGGAAGAATTGTTGATATTGAGTTTTGAATGGATTGAAGTTAGATGAATGTTTAGGATTGTGCAGGGGTTGTGGTTTGAGTCAATTGGTTGCATCTTATGAAGTTGGGGTAATCAGTCTTAGGGATTTTTCAAAATCAGTTTATTTCAAGTGTTTTTAAGCCTTGTTATTTGATAGGCTTTAACAGAATTTCAATATAAGTTTCCTTCGTAAGATGCTGACTATGTTGATATTTAGGTTTTCAATTTAAGGAACTGATTTGTTATTTTATTTTTTGTCTAAAAAAGTTTCATGGGTTTAAGGTTTTTCGTGATTCTGGTTTTATATTGATAATTTGATATGATGTATGTGTTGGTGGGAATTAGATTCAATGCCTTAATGGGTTTTTGTTGTTTCTTTTTAAGGTAGTTTAGATGAATCCTGATTTTGAGCCTGTTGCTGCCATTGGAATTGAGATCTGGACTATGCAAGATGGTATCTTGTTTGATTACATTTTGATAGCAACAGATGAGAAGGTTTCAGAAGAGTAGAGACAGAAATCATGGAAGCCGAAATTCAACGTTGAGAAAGAAAAACAGAAGGCTGATGAAGCAGCTGCAGGCGATTCTGATGGTAATCTCTCTGAATTCCAGGTGAATATTCCTGCATCTGATCTCTAAACTGTACATTTACTTAGTGCTTGCTGCTGGTTTTGACTTTCTGATTTTTTCCTTCTACCCTCTAAGAACAAATTTCTAACTTGCAGAAAAGGATATTTGAGGTCCTTTACAAGTTTGCGAACCTTCCTTTCTTGGCTGATTACAAGCTCAAGATATATGTAAGTTATTGCTCTAACATCTGAACAAAACAAATTTGCATTCAGTTATAACTTTAAACTTTGTGATTCTTCTCTACACCACTTTAGGTTGATAGAAGTTTGCTTAACCGAGTTATATCAAATTCTGCAGGATAGTATTGAGAAGGGTGAGAAACAACTAAATATCACCATTGGTATCCTTGTTTCTGTTGCACTGGTAATGTTGACCATCTTCTATAGGATTCTTTTTGGCGGTAAGAAAGTGGTAAGTTTTTAGGATTCAGAGCTGTTATCATTTGCCCGTCTTTTTCCTCATAAAATATTCAAGTTTTAGCCATATAATGTTTGTTAATTTACTTTGATAAGGTATACAATACATTATCTTGGGATGGTCTTTGAATTCGCTTTAGTCGAGCTGCTAATGTAGGTTTGCTGTAGATCTACTGGTGCTGCTTTTCTCTATTTTGTTGGTGTTGATGCATGGTGGTTTGTGAGCCTGATTGTGCTTAATTTTTAAACACCTGTTGTGATGCTTTTGGTAGTAATGAGTTCATAAAGATTGGTTTTAGCACTAGACACGAGCCTGCTGATGAATGAACTCTTTTGTGAAGTGCAGACTTGTAAGTGATAAATGATGAAGTACTCAAAATTGCAGGTATAAAGACTAATAATTAAGGTACTTGATTTGATTCACCTTTTTCCTAAGTAGTTCCTTGTGTGTGTGTTTATGACAGATACAAATAGACTGACTCGTTGTTATTGTTGTTTCTTTTTCTGGTAGTTTAGATTTGAAGCAAGTAGAGAGACAAACATGTAAATCTGTGGTTTCTGAGGCGACTTCAGCGGAGAAAGTTGAATTCGCATCCAAGATAGCTCGTCAAGCATAGAAAAGACGGGTATACTTGCCTTATTTTTTCTATGCAGTATGTTAACATGTTTGTGTGGCACATGCAATGAAAGAGGATACTTTGATTAACTGTGTGCTACACTATATTTGTTTTGGTTTTCAAATTGCAATATTATTGTTTTTTGATCACTAAAGCATATTGTAGTATTATCATTTTTTGTTTCTTGTCTTAGTTGTTTTTGCGGACCATGTTTCACCTACTTTTAGTAATGCACATTTAAAGTGAAAATTTTGTTTATGATGTTATTGATGAATTTGTTGCCTGCTACAGGTAATACATTTTAGATGGGAGGACTCCCCTAAGAGTGGGCGTGGATATCTTTCCCTAGGTGATGCAACCTTTTTATATCATTTTGTCCATTACGAATTTAATTTTGCTGATACTCTCAACTTGAACGGATAAAGCCTCTGTATCGGGTTTTTGGTTATCTTTTTTTCACTGTCATGTATGAATATTCTAAATAGCCAATTGAAATAGTGGGTTTTGGGCAGCCAACTTGAGGATTGGCGAAATAAAATCTACTTCTCCCGGCACTAAGTAGTTAATGCTTTACCTGCTAACAAAATTAAGTTAATGGGTTCAAATTAAGCAGTTGGCTGCCCAAAAACCCATTATTACAGAAGTCGTTGTACTTGACAGATATCGGGTTCATCAAAGACAAGTCAGTGGTGTTGTGGAGTACCTGAAAACCCCACCAGTTCTCCCATATGTTTTATTTTATGGAAGATTGGGTGACATTTTAAAAACCATATTCTCATAGTCATAAATAAGATTTGATGATGAATCTTATAATATTTTTTGTGTTATTGCATTTGGTCGGCTGATAATACTGTTTGCATGTTTGACAGTATAAATATCTCCATTGATGGTGTTGGAGCCCCTATATGTACAAATTTGAAGGAAATAAAGCATTTGTTCTTTGCGTTCAGATTCGACATAGTACCTTTCTTTCTCTGTTGCAGCACTTTAGCTATCTTATGTTATAAACTACATCTATAGGGTTACTTCATCTTTTAACTAATATCTATATTCATTTTCCAGCGGTGTCCAGATAAACATCATTATCTGGCAGTGTTGCAGAGGATGGCATTTTGAATGTTTGGGATCATGAAAAGGTTCGGGAATCTGTTATTATGGTTTTATGTGCTTGTTATCATCTAACCTACCGGGTTGACTATACTTTGATTTAAAATCATAAGGAGTTGTGTCTTTATAATACTATCTTTAAGTAGAGCTTGATGATATCGATACATCTCCTTTTTTCTGTTTCTGTTTTTTTTTATTGGTGATAGGGAGCATTCTGTGCAGGCACAAGTTTTCAATTTGGTTCAAAGGGCTTGTAGCTGATGGCAGTATATCACTTCCTTCGGGACAAGCAGGGAGGTAATACTATTGCCTTAACATCTCAAATTTGTCCTTATGTTAACTATGACTCAGTTCACCATTGTGATTAGTTTCATCTCAAATATTGCAGATAAGTCCTGTTGGAATCCTGCGCCGTCCTCAGGGCTGTGTTATACTTGATAGAGATGGGGTTCACAGCAAAGAAACAAACACGTTTCTCTGCTATTTGTGAGGCGGCTCCAACGAAGAAAGTTGATTCAGCAGCTCATTGTAAACTAGGGTATTCAAACTTGCACTTGTCTTTAAGAATTGTCTTTAAGAAAACATGTGAACCTATCAGCTAATACTTGTATTGGTACAAATTCAGGATTTCATTATTATTATTTTATTTTATTTTCTGATATTGAAGCTTTTCATTTCCTTGAAATTTTGCAATTTGAACCTGTATGAATTATACAATGAATACTGGTTTTTAAATAAATTTCCATTTGAATTTATGAATCCAGATTTCATTTAATTTTATTGTAATTTGAATTTCATTTTAGTCTCAGTCAGACTTGTTTCATCTCAGACAGATTTTGTGCAGGCGAGTCAGCCAATCTGAATCTTCTTTTTTTTAATATTAAAATGTATATCTACGACTGATGACGGTCAGTCTTAACATCTTAACCGTTAAAATCATTCGTTGATATGAGTTGTTCCGCGACCCTCAGAGCCACGTCATAGATGAAAAAGACGCTCAAACAGCGACCATTTCCGCGACCGTTAATGAAAGTCATTTAACTGGTATCTATGACTTTCCCTGACGGTCGCGAAACTGGTGTTTTCCACTAGTGAAAGTTCTTTTACAATCAGCAACAACAGTCTCTTCTGAAAATTCAAGTCAGTGAGGTAAAATCTGATGAGAATGTGGCAGACCTATTTACTAAGTCACTGCCTAAATCGACTTTTGAAAAGCACGTCAAAAGTATCGGACTAAGAAAATTGTCCGACTCCCTTGATTGCAATCAGGGGGAGATGGCGACATCATGGGGAGTATCTAATGATATGATGTCGACATCAGGGGGAGTGTTTGTTGAACTCTTTTTCCCTTCACCGAGTTTATTTTGTCCCAATGGGTTTTGTTACTCGGAAAGGTTTTTAATGAGACAACAACAACACCATGGTTATGACTCCCCGATTGAGATTATCTTTTTCCCACAGGGTTTTTATATTTTAGGTTTTTCTGAAGAGAAGTGGCCAGCTTTATCAACATGTTGTACTCTTTTCCCTTTGTCAAGGTTTTGTCCCATTGGGTTTTTCCTTGTCAAGGTTTTAATGAGGCAACACATTTGAAGTTCCGCTTTTGAACCGCACAAGGGAGAGTGTTATAGGGCCTATGACCCATGGATGTGCGGTCCATTAGTATACTAGGGTTTTCCCTTTACTCTTGTATAAATAGAATGCTATACCTATGTAATGGGGTTCCCCTCTCTGGTTAATGAAATGTTCTTCTCTCTTTTCTCTCTTTTTTATTCTTACTTCAAATCGATTATATTTTTATTGACTTTGAGATTACTGAAATGTTATGCACAAATTCCAAATCAAAATTAAAATTAGAGCAAATTTTCTCTTTCAATGAGAGTTGGAAATCCGTAAATGCTCAAACCCATTCACACACCTATTCAAGTAAAATAATGTTCGAATATCTTCAATGTTAAGATGTACTATAGATGAAATGTTATAGGTAAATGGGTCTGCTTCATCTCTTGCTCTACTTCATTTTTCCATTTTGAAGCCATGGTCCTTGCTGGTGTTGTTTTTTCTTGGCAGAAAAAAAGAGAGGAGAAAATTACAACCATAATAACCTTGGCTTAACTGAAGGAAATTTGTTGGGTTTCTGCGTAAAAAAGTTTGGGAAGAAACTGAGTCTCCACGAAGACAGAATTGTGTCATAGAATTTAGACTTTGTTAGGGACATATGGCTTAAGATATAAAAAGTCCAAAAAATAAAATAATAATGAACGGAAATTGTGTTTTCACAAATTATGTCACATCTTACCATCATTATAGATGTATAATTCTGGTAAGCCATGGTTTAGCTAATTTACAACTTAGCAAATTTAACTTCATAGTGGTCTCTCATTATCTTTAGGTCATTTTATTAGGTTTCTGTGAAACCCAATCCTGAGCATCTGATATAAATGCTCAAGTGTGTTCTGTAATAACTTAAGACAATCAAACCATTTAATGAAATAGTTTCTTTCCATGGTATCAATACTTTAGGGTTTTTTGATCCATTCAACAACCGCCATTACCATTACCAATCTATTACCAAATACCAGCCGCCATCAATCTTCATGGGAACACTAATTTCTACACCACCTTCTGCATATGGTAGTGACACAATCACTCCTCCATCATCATCTTATCAATACAACTTTCCATCATCAATACCATTTACATATATCTCAAACTATTTCTCTGAGAAACTAGATGATTCAAACTATTGGTCTGGAAGTTTCAGATGGAGTCCATTCTTATAAGTACAGATATTTACGGCTTCATTGATGGTTTTATTCCTCTTCCAAGCGCTACTATCACAACTCCTGCAGGTTTACAAACCAACCCTGACTTTCTTATCTGGAGAAAACGGGACAGATTTGTTATTAGTTGTTTGAATGCTACTTTTACTTCATATGTATCAAAAGATATTTTAGGTTCAAACACTTCTCGTCAAATATGGGATTATCTATCCACTAGCTTCTCCAGTCAGTTTGCAGCTAGAAAATCCATTATTAAAAATCAGTTATTAAATATAAAGAAAGGGTCTGATTTTTTCCTGTTTATCTTCAATAGATTAAGGAAATTGCTGATTCCTTATCTGTTATTGGAGAAAAAGTCAGTGACTCAGATTTGGTGATGCACGCGTTAACTGGGTTGACCCGTGAGTTTGATAACTTTATAGTTTCAGTTCAAAACCGAGATATTAGTCCTACCTTCGATGAATGAAAGTCTAGAGTTATCCAGCATGACAAATGGTTACAAAATCAATCCCATGAGACTACTTTGGTTGTTGATAATCTCACGTCTTCCGCATTCTTTACTTAGAAAACATTTACCACCAAAAATTCTGGTCCTTAAAACACCACAACTAATGCTAAACCAGACTACAATGAATATGTATGTCAAATTTGTAAGAAAGATGGACATACATCTTATAGGTGTCCTTTTAGATATGCAAAACCAAATGGAAAGAAACACCAAGCCAATACAACCATTCAAGTACCATCAACTTCCACTCATGTGCAATGGTTATCTGACTCAGCAGCTACCAGTCATATGACCAATTCAACATCTATTCTTCAAAACCTACATAGTTACACTATCTCTGACAAAGTGTTAGTGGGCAATGGTAAATTTTTAGATATTCAGGTGGTAGGTGACCCTGTATTAGACACTACAATCTCTAACATTACTCTGAAGGATGTTTTGTATCTACCTGAGTTACAATAAAATCTTGTTTCTGTTGGCAAGCTCACAAGTGATAACTTCTGTTATGTTGAGTTTACATCATGGGGGTCCAGTGTTAAAGATCTACATACTCAGCAGGTTATCTCAGAGGGTCCCAAGGATGGTAATCTTTATCCTCTGTTTTCTTCTATTCCTAGTTCATTACAGACTAATGTTTCTACTCAGTGCAGTTCTACTATCTTGCACCAGAGACTTGTTCGTCCATCTAATATGATTCTTCATAAGCTAGCATCTATCTATCTCATTCAATTAGCTAATGCTCCTTCAGCCTCTCCATGTCATTCTTGTCAGATAGGCAAAAGTAAGCGGTTACCTTTTCAGCCTTCAGATAGAGTTTATTCTGCACCACTACAGCTTATCCATCGTGATGTTTTGGGTCCATCCCCTGTTAACTCTAATATGGGTTTCAGGTATTATATATTATTTATTGATGATTTTAGTAAACATTCTTGGATATACTGTATGAAAACTAGAGATGAGAGTTTTACTTCATTTAAACATTTCAAGACAATGACTGAGAATGTTTTCATAACTACTATTAAGTACTTTCAATGTGATGGAGCTCATGAGTTGGTAAAGGAGAATTTAAGCATTTACTTGATCAGTCTGGCATCATTTTGTGTTCTTCTTTCCCTAGAACACCTCAGTAAAATAGAGCTGCAGAACGCAAGATAAGACATACAACAGAAGTTAGGAATACGATCTCATTTGCTGCTTGTATGCCTAAGAGTTTTTGGATGGACTCCTTCCTTATAGCAACATTTCTTATCAACATGACTTCATCCAAACTCCTTACTTTTGAAACCCCATATGAGGTACTCTATAACCATGCTCCTGATTTATCTATTTTAATAGTATATGGATGTGTATGTTTTCCCTTTCTTGGTCACTCTAGAAAGGAAAAACTCAGTCCCAAATCATCACCATGCACATTCATTGGATACAGTTAGCTTCATAAGGGGTACAAATGTTATTTAATGTCAAGTAAGAAGGTATTCATCTCCAGAAATATGATATTTGATGAACAATGCTTTCCTTTTTTTCAATTGCACTTCATCTGTCACTCCTTCACCTACTTCTACAGTGACTCTTCCCATACCTACATCTATCATTAATCCACCCACCACTAATACAATTATCATTGAAGAACTTGATACATCTCCTCCACAATCCCCAATAGTCACAGATGACTCAAGTTCAGAGTCTCCTTGTCCCCCATCACCAACTAACCTAGCACCTCAACACCCTATGACAACAAGATCTCAACTTGGTGTTCATAAACCAAAATACTTACCTGAGTATGTCCCTTATTATTCATCTCTTCATTCTTTACCAATGGCTTTCACTGCTTCTCTCATCAATCATCAAGAGCCTCAATCTTACAAGACTGCCATCAAGGACCTAAAATGGGTCACTGCTATGAAAAATGAGCATACATCTCTTATCAACAACAACACATGGACCAAAGTTCTCTTTGATCCATCAATGAACGTGTTGGGGTGGAAATGGGTGTACAAAATCAAGTTGAGGTCAGATGGGTCTGTTGAGAGACACAAAGCTCGGCTAGTTGCTAAGGGATACCAACTAGATGGCATTGACTACACAAAGACTTTTAGTCATGTAGTAAAATTCACAACTATAAGGGTAATTCTGACTCTTGCTCTCTCTAATGGATGGATAATGCGCCAACTTGATGTCTCAAATGCATTCCTGCATGGAGATCTTCTTGAGACTGTTTACATGGAGAAGCCAAAGGGGTTTGTCGATCCATACAACCCTACATATGTGTGTAAACTGAATAAGGCTCTTTATGGGCTTAAGCAAGCACCCCGTGCATGGTTTTATTATGTCAGACTCTGACCATTCTCTCTTTCTATACTTCTCTGGGACTGAGGTGATTTTGCTCTTACTCTATGTGGATGATATTTTATTAGTTGGAAACTCCAACATCCTTTTGTCCTCCTTTATTGCCGATTTGAGTACAACTTTTTCTATGAAATATCTTGGAGACTTGCACTATTTTCTTGGTATGGAAGTCAGTCATGTCACTGCAACAAATTTTGTACTTCTTACACAATCCGAGTATACCCTTGAGCTACTTCAGAAAGCAGATATGCTAGATTGCAAGCCATGCACCACACCTGTAGCACATGGTCCTCGTGTTTCAGTTCATGATAGTGAACTTCTGCCAGACTAAGAATACAGAAGCTTAGTTGGGGCCTTTCTGTACCTTACTCTGACTCGTCCTGATATCACCTTTGGAGTTAACTACACCTCACAGTTCATGCATGCTCCAAGGACAGCTCACATGCTACTAGCCAAGAGAAATTTGCGTTACTTGAAGTCCTCTCTAGATTCTGGTACCACTTTTTCACCAGGAGATGTCAATTCCTTATCTGTCTTCTCTGACTCAGATTGGGCAGGCTGCCCAGATATATACCAGAAAATCAACAACATGATATTGTGTGTTTCTGGTCTCTTCACTCATATCATGGCAATCTAAGAATCAGCCAACAGTTTCTAAATCCAGCACCGAGGCCGAGTACAAGGCTCTATCTTTACTTGTTGCTGAGATGATGTGGCTTTCCACTCTACTCACTGAACTACATCTTCCTCTCAGCACACCCTTTATACTTTATTGTGACAATGATGGTGCTCATTCTACCAACCCTGTTTTCCATGCTCGCACCAAACACTTCAACTTTGTACGAGATCTACTTGCAGCTAAGCTGGTTACGTTTTCCTACATTCCATCTTCTGAGCAGCTAGATGACATCCTATCTAAGGGTCTCCATTATCCTATCATCTCTGCTCTGCGTGACAATCTGATGCACTTTGTTACACGTGCATTAACTTGATGGAGGGTATTAGAGGATATCTCTTTTATGCTTTTGGGTTATTTTATCTTTTCTCTTTAGTCATTCTGTTAGTCCTCCTGTTAGTCTTCATTGTCTTTAGTTTATTCTGTTAGGTTTCTGTGAAACCCAATCCTGATCAGCGTCTGATATAAATGCTCAAGTGTGTTCTGTAATAACTCAAGACAATAAAACAATTTAATGAAATAGTTTCTTTCAAAATTGTTTACAAAAGTAGTACAAGTGAATTCGCAGACTTTCAGTAGTAGAAATGAGATTCAAATTCTGAGGCTTGAATGCGTTGCTTGCTCCATAGCTTGCAAGCACATTACTAGTTGGTCAAAATCTCAGCATATTGATGATATTACATTCAAGGGGGGCAATATATACTTTTCATAAGTGGTTATGGTCTTGCTTCCCCTATCGCGCGGAGGTTGGAGTACTAAAATCACTGTGGCGCCAGATTCGGTATAGCCAAAAAATAGTATGTGGATACTGGATAGGCCTAAGTCTTACACTGTACACTGGTAATCCACTTAACACGTACCTAAATTATTCTCAAAGGATAGCACAATCAAGTATTCTTGAGCCAAACCAAGTTGAATTCTGGCTTTAATGAGATATCATAAGAGTTATTACACTCTCGCGTTACACCATCAAATTTTCTATGTTACACTAGTTTTACGCCATCTAGTTATATCTGCAGCATGCATGATTAAAAGTCAGTGACCCAGTTGTTGTTGGGTCATGGTACGTTGGTCTTTCCGTAGACATGTATGCATGATCTATCTGTCATGAGTTCAATTTTTTATACATAAACTATCGTTGAATGAGTTCACACTATTTACGATTCTTCTTTAGGGGTCTTTTTCTTTTTTCTTGTAAAAGGTTGGCAAAGAGTGTAAAACACACAGAGTCGTTAAGCTAGAAATGTGAACGTTGGATAGAAAAGATTGAGCTGTTGGAGAAAACTAGAAATTCAAATGGTAAAAATTGTAAAAATTGTAATCATTTTTGACCGACTGTAAGGAGGCTTGTTTTGGGGCAGTTATCAGTTAAATGACCATCATGAACAGACTGTTGGAATATTGTGTCCGTGTGCACTCGTGCAGTAAGCCGAAATGACCGTGAAAAGAAGATTGTCCGTAAAGTGTATATGAAGAAAAGATAATTAAAGATTGCAAGATAGAATATTGCACGGACAATCTTCTTTTCACGGTCACTTCGGCTTACTGCACAAGTGCACACGGACACAATATTCCAACACAGACAAACTGAGACGTGTCAAAACAGACAAAGTGAGAAGAGGAGAAACAGAGAGCAAGAGGAATTCATAGGAGAAGGTTTAGGTTTAGGTTTTTTTATCTTTTTATATTTACACTTGTGATGCGTTTCTTGGGGTTTCCCTTGCATCATAAGGTTGATCAACGATCTTCTTTATGCTTTTTATAACTGACTCACTTTCGTATAAAATTGTAACAGTAACAAATTTATTGTTTTATGTGAATTTGTTGAAACAAAAATATAAAGTTTAATAGTTTGGTTATTTAGGTGACTGTGTCGTTAAAATTTATGCTAATGCATGCAAATTGTTGAAGGGCTATGAAACATTCTGGTCAATGTCCTTAAAATTTGAGCTTTTAGGAGAAAAACCAGACTGTTCTGAAACTTTTATGCGCATCAAATGCACAAAAAAAGAAATTCTTCTTCTTGAAACCCTTCCAGATGTCTTCATAAATGTAGATTGTTGTGAAATTTTATGCCCATGGTATGAACATTCACTAGTACTTTAAAAACCCAAAGGTTGCGGTTCATTGATTTTGGTACGTTAAGCTTGAACCACCACAAAAGATGCAGAAAACGGATCCACCACAAAAGATGTAGTGTGGTGATAAAGGCTTGAAAATCCTTAGGTGTAATTATATAGAACGCCAACTAACTCTGAAAGTACCAAACTTTTGCAATAAGAACAAAATAATCAAGATTTCCACATTAATTCATAGAAATTGGCCTCTGATATCTTTTACAAAACAAAAGAAACAAAATAAAATGGAAAGGTAGAATGATAGTACGTGATGAACCTTAGGTCTTCAGAACAAGTAAGAGAGACCCTAGCTTATTTCACACCCAAATTACCTAGTTCAATAATCTATAATTAATCATTGAAGTGCTATTAGCTATTGATAACCTTACACTGACAACAATACTGGTTTCGGTATTGCTTTCAAGGGAATGTCCTTTCTTAATGAAGTTCCCATTTTTTCTCCCATGTCCAGAGTCTCTGGAGTGCCACCATTTGCAAGAGACCAATCAAAAGAATGAAGCAATGAACCTAACACAAGGTGAAGCATTTGGTGACCTAGAGGAAGCCCGGGACAAATACGTCTCCCTGCTCCAAATGGTAGATACTCGAAGTTTTGTCCACGATAATCAATATTTGAAGCAGCAATGAACCGCTCGGGCTTGAACGAATCTGCATCTTTCCAACTACTTGGGTCTCTTCCAAGTCCCCAAACATTGACGAAAATTTGCGTGTCCTTTGGTATAATATACCCCATTAATTCCGTATCTTTAATAGCGTTTCTAGGTATGAGTAGTGGAGCAGGAGGATGTAGCCTTAGCGTCTCCTTAATTACCGCGTCTAGATATTGTAAATCTTCGATGTCACTCTCTTCTAACTTCCTCTCAAAACCGACAATTGTAGCAATTTCATCCTTTACCTTCTTCATTGCCTCTGGTTGTCGGAGGAGTTCTGTCATTGCCCACTCCACGGTACTATTTGTTGTCTCTGTTGCAGCGACAAATAATTCCTACACAGTGAAGACAACTTAAATTGGTTAATATAATTAAGTAATCATGAAGATCCATACATAAAATAATTGGTTAATAACTAGCTCACCAGTATAAATGTATTGAGATTTCTATCAGAAATCTTAGCTGGTTCATCTTTTCCAGTGCCTTCAAATTCCATCAAAACATCCAAGAAATCTTTTTGATCCTTGGTGTGGGATTGTTTTCCTTCAATGTCTTGTCTGCGACGTCCTTCTACGAAGCTACCAACAATATCAAGCACTTGGACTTGTTTAGCTTCCGTCTGCCTCTTTAATCCTTGTAGGTCGAACCAACGTAAGATAGGGAAGAAATCAGATAGATTAGGCTTCCCTGTAAGCTCGGTTAATTCAGAAGTTAAATTAAAGAACTCATTTCCTTTGCTAGACTTTGGATCAACAAGGTCTCTAGAAAGCATTAGATTTCCAATCACGTTAAAAGAGGTCGCAAAGACATAACGTGCAAGCTCGACCCCGTTCTCTGACTGTTCTTTGGCTTCGTCAGATATCCATTTCATCAATTTATCGACACATCTTCTACGTAAAGGAGCAGTATCATTTATACGCTTACGAGAGAAAAGTTCGGTAGCGCAAAGACGCCTCAGCATTCTCCAGTATGGACCATATTCACTTAGTGTGATTGTGCCGGTGTAAGATCCACCAATCTTCAATGTCTCGTTCAAGTGGCGATTGCACGTGGAGTGATCGTGGTTTTTAAACATTTCCATGGCAGCTTCCGCTGAGCATACAACAAGAGTATTCACGGAGCCTAATCGTAGCCAAACCAATGGGCCATACCTGTTTTTGAAATCTACCAGAGTTCTGTGTGGCTTGAACCCGAGGTCAAGGATGTTACCCAATATTGGCCATCCAGGGGGTCCTGGTGGGATTCTACTGGTGGTTTCTTCCTTTCGTCTGCTTCGTGTAAGGATGAGAGCTACCATGGCAGCTGCTGCTGCCATAACTGCCCACGTTAACATTTCAGCTGTTGGATGAATCTCCATTTCGATCAGTCGAGGTAACTAAGATATCGAGATGATAGTTTCTCTGAACTCTTGGTAGCTCCAAATTGTTGGCTTTATGTAATGATTTATTGATGAGATGTGTTTACTTCACAACATGTATATGCCTTTTATAGAGAGAAAAATGAGAGAAAGAAAAGATCGAAAGATTAGTTAAAGTTTGAATATTCAAATTCAAAGTAAACCCGCGGCCCCTTTTCATGATTAGTTAGTGCGATATGAAGCCTAATTTTTGGATTAACATGGTGAAAATCAAACTGACCAAGGAGGCTTCCTAACTGATTGTAAATATGACACTCGGACTCCTGACCAAGATATGGTCTACATCTGTGCCCAAGCAAATTCTGAACCGTCTACTCCTACTTTAAATGATTCATTTCTTAATCTTGAATTATTGCATTAATTAGTGCTGAATCGCTGATATACCAGAAAGTGATTTAGTTATTTTTCCACAGGTTAGTCATATCATTGACAAGAAGGATATAAATAAATTTATGATAGTCGTACTTATGACTATCTTAAAGCTGCATGAGAAATTAGTTCGGATTCAATTAATTTCCTTCCTTTCGCTTCCGAGTGTGAAATACTGTCAACAAGTTAGGCATGCTAAACTGTTCAAATTAAGGATATCTCTTTTCTAGCCAATACTATATAGTTTCTTTTAAAAGAGATTAGTTTGGCTTATGTACTTGACTATTTTCTTTCTTTTTGAACTGTTATTACTACTTGACTAAATTCAGTTAACGTAAATAAAACGGCCGGCTTAAGACCATGAAAACTTTTGCCTCTGTAGTTTCTGTATGAGTGTATAACTAACTTTGCATCTCCTGGTTTGGATGATTCACAACTCTTGTAATACTGACAGTAATGCTCTAAATGATCTCCAAGGTTGATAAATTTGTGATTACAGGAGGATTGGTTAGCCAGGACAAGTCAATAAGAGAGTACTACTCTATTTCAATGTCTAGTTGTCCTGAATGTGTCAGAGTCATATATGGATTTTACTAGACAAATAGCTTTTTTTTTTTTTTTTGATAGCAAGTTTCGAACTCAAGTCACTGGTATCATCACCCACTGACTTTACTACTGTACTACAGTAGCACCGACTATTTTACTAGACAAATAGCTTGCCCTACTTGAAAAATTGGTTTGCGCACAACTTTTTTTTCTTTCTTTTTAGCTATGGAGTGTTATGGTAGAAATAGCCAAGTGTCGATTTTACCCTTAATTTTTTAATATTAATTTTATCCTTTTTATCCTATTAAAATTTAGATTTAAGATATTTTTTATTTTATTAGTATCATATCATAGATTTAGTTTTTGATTTGGAGAGATCAAATTAGTAGTAGAGTTCATACAGGTCATGATTGGGAAGTTAATCTTTTGTTTACTTGTATGATTGAGAAGTAAATGTTGTAGTGTCTTTCATCAATAAATTGAATAAATTTGAGGGTTTAATGGCTAGAGTGGCGATGATAATACATGTTAATCGATCATGATAAAATATCAAAAATGTCAAGAACATCTCAATCAAGTTTTATTTTATTTTTTTCTCGTCAGGAACACGACGAACACGATCAGTCGCTCGTAGTTTAGATATAAATTGGTAGATTTGGATCATTTGATTAAATAGATGCCCAAACATTTTATTTTTTTTTTGATTATTCACGTCCGAAACTAGTTCTTTAGCTTTTTGAAATTTGTTTTTAGGTTTGCAGCGCTTAGTTAAACAAATTCGGCAACTACTAAAAGTCTGATTCATTACTAATTACCAACGCCATTGCATATTTTGAAACTTTTTCTAATATGAACAAAATTGTCGGTGAATAATTTAGGAATGCAGTAATTTGTTTCAAATTTTTCGGACATTTATTTTACCAAGTCCTTCAAATCTAAACATTAAACTTCAAAATATCACTGAACTAGAATCGATCTAATTATAAAATATCTTTTTAAACTCATTTTGGATCTAAAATTTCTTTAGTTTGGACTTATTTTGGATATATACGTCTGAACCTTGCAAATTTCTATCCTTAGTTTGACTCATTTTGGATATATACATCCAAATATCGCAAATTTTCATCTTTAGTTCGGACCTTTTTTTGTATATAAACGTCAGAATCTTGTAAATTTCTACAACTCGTGCATAAATTGTGCCCAAAAAGATAATATTGATCATTGATAGACTACAGCAGCAATCTATCATTTCTTACAAAAAAAAAATTGATTAATAAGTTCATCGAAATGATCCCAAAGTACAGAGTGAAAACTCCATCCCCATGTTTTCAGTGCCTTGTGAGGATTAAAACACTTAATTGCATTTGCACCTGTCAATGTGAAAAGACGAGGGTACCCAAATACACCACAATCTTTAAATTATCCACCTATAAGTCCTCTTACCAAAAGTGATTGTCTATGGACAAAGTCGAGACAATACAACAAATCGGTATTCACACTTTGTGTTATCGTCTATGGATACGAGTTCGAGACAATACAACAATCAAGTGTGATTACTTGATAATAGGTTCGGACATAACCAAACTCTATAGGATCACTATTAAGTAAAGCGGATTTAACATTTGTGTATTTTACTTCTAATTATAATAAACAATTATAATTGCGGAAATAGAAAAGTAAAAGACACAACAAGATTTTGTTAACGAAGAAACCGCAAATGCAGAAAAACCCCGGGACCTAGTCCAGAATTGAATACTCTCAGAATTAAGACGCTATAGAAAATCTAAACCAACTTCGTATAGTTGAGACCAAGCAACTAACCCTAGTTCACTTAGTTTCTTCAGTATCCCTGCGCTTCTGACATTCAATAAGTGCACGCACTGGAATAATTCCTTTGGATCGTATTCCAAATAGTAAAGGAACAACAAATCTGTTTGGTAATAACTCTCTTGATTCTTTCTAGATAAAGATATTTCAAGCCATATGCAAAGGCTCTTCCGTTTAAACTAATAAACTCCTTTTCCTGGTTAGATCAATCCAATCTCTATTACCTAAGTGATAAGATTCGGATTTGTAACAATCAAATAGATCTAAAGAGAAGTATTAAGTGTTACGTACCGATCTCACGCAACTAATCAATCGAATAAATCCGATTCAAGTTGGATCCCAGCCGATCAGGGTTTGTGTTACACAAAGATATGAGAAACCAATAAGAAATCTTATTCGCCTTCAAATCTTCTTTAATCTTCAATTAAACCCGCACAATACCACTTGAATCTCTTGTGATCAATCACATACAGAATGGAGTTTGTTAACAATAGATTATCACAAGATGTCTTTAGATCTACAAACAGTTCTAAAGATCCCGTCGACACTTCGATCTAGTTTGAGTGAATTTTATATCAGAAGAGAAGATTCTCAAGAATAAAAAAACTAGGTGCAATCAAAGTTCAATAACCGTTAGTCAATCAAATCAATCGAAAACTAATAAACTGCAATTATCTAGTTTCCGACCAACGGTACTCGTAGAGCTTCTTGATCCCACAGAAGTCTTTAAACGAGCGGTCGTAAGAGATTTCGCCTAATTAGGTACTTTCCTCTCCGAATAGACGGCTCCAGCAGAAACAACAAAAAGATGAAGTTTTCCTGGCTCTTAGGATAGTTTGCAAGAAATGCAAACTTATGTATTTATAAACCAAGAATGTTTGGACACCAAGGAATTTCCAAAACCGAAAGTATTATCAAGATATGCAATAAATGCCCAATCGATTTTCATAATTCCAGGAAATGCTTTGTCCAATATTTTCTGAAATCTTTCAATAGAAAATCTCCAATTAGTAAATGCACATCTGTAAGAAATCACAAAGTTTTCTTTGTATTAGACTATGTGATTCCTCAAGATAGGTGTATAAAATCTTCTTATTTGATCGGTTAAGATTGTTCTTGAGAGGTAGTTAATAATCCAGGATTCTCAGCTAACACAGTGTAAGTGTTCCATATTTGTAAGGTTTGCTATCTTGTCTACTGCAAATACTTGATTTATTGATGTAAAGGGAAATCAAATATGCTTATCTTCTAGAGGTAGATTGGTATCAAAAGTCATCACTTAGGCTGAAGAAACTCTTAGGATGTAAATGACATCAGCTAGGGAACCAATTGCGTAGAGCCTTGCGAACTTAAAGAGACCTAAGGAGCACGACTGCAGATGAATTTCTTGGAGGGTGAATTCGGTCTCAACTACATTCCAGTTCGAACTCTGATATTAGGCTAATGTCTGTAGTGTCTTAATACAGTCCAGGGTTCAAATCTGGACAAGGTCCGAGGTTTTCTGTAGTTGCATTTTTCCTTGTTAGCAAAACTTCTAGTGTCTTATATTTTTCCTTTTCTGCATTATATTGCTTTATCTTTATAATATGAATAACACAAGTAGTACGTAATCAATACTAATAGATAAGTCCATATTAATTGTGATCAATTACGAGACTCGTTCTTGTAGAATTCGTATCTTGAAAGATAGAAAGTTTCATAAATGGAAGAATTCAGATTCGGTTATTTGGATACGACTACATTGATCTTGGATATTGAATTTTGAGATTGTCCAAGTACTCTTCTATATAACCATGTTCACAAACTTTGTTGTTTTGACTTTCTAATTATGAAGAGAAAGAGATATAAACACTATATACATATTGTCAAGGATCATTAAGTTGATCTACTTGGAATTCAATTAGGTATTATCCATACAGGTTGTCGAATGAAAAAAGTTGGTGGTGTACTTGGTACCCTCTCCTTTTCACATTCAAACTGTAATATCCAAAACCTGAGCCCCCAATTAAAGATAAGTACTGGCAAGCTCAACTCAACATTTGTAATAGATATTTGAAGTAAGGTTTATAATAAAGTTCTAATCAATTTTTTTACAAATACATCAACTTCATAAACACACCCATTTTAGTTTAAATGAGAATTATGAAAAAAGAAAAATTAAATTAGAAAATAAAGAGAAATCTCTTTTCAATTAAATCTTGGAAATTACTGTCCCATAATTCCAGTAACAAATCTACATTCTCAGTTTTACAAGTGCATCAATAAAACAATAAAGAAAGCGCAAACTTTTCACTTCTACTTTCAGAAGGTCTAACACCGATTTTTTAGAAAACGCACATGTATGTGCGTTGTCTATGATTTGTTACCATTTATTGAATAATTAAATACAAGTTGTATAAAAAAACAAGAAGAAGATATCTTGTTAAAAATGTCTTTTTTTCATTTTTATATATGTATCCATTGTGTAGTTATTTGAAACATTTTCCTGAAAATATGATGTTTGTTTATATTTGAAATAGCTTTATTTATAATATGGCGTTTTAGTAAATATAAAATTATAAACTTTTTTTTTCTTCGATTAGAGTCTTTATAAGTGTTTTTTATAATTACTCAATTATCTTTCCTGAAATACCTAGCTTTCACCCTTGCCAATTATTTTTCCTACAATAACATATAAAAGATAATTTCTAACTATTTTTTCCTAAAAAACATGTCTTTATAACCATTTTAAGTATTTTAAAACAAGATGATTAAATTTCAAATAATGCCATTACAACGAGGATCCACTCACACTTTTACTCTCACACTATATTGAAAACGTAACTTCCCTTTAGCTTTTTCATTCCATGCGACAAAGTAGGAGGTAAAAACACTATCTATAATAGGCTAAGTTCAATTAGACAATACCCAAAATGTTGAAGCAAATAAAAAACAAACGGAATGTATAGGATAAGCCAAAGTATTCAAACAATTAAGGACTTGAGGAGGATTGAGAGCAAATTTGTATTGATCCTTTTGATTAACGAAGAATCCGAGTGTTAATCAAAAAGAATATATGCCTATGTACACTTACATATCGTCAAATCCGATGTACTAGAGTTTCTTTCACTGCACATGTTGCACAGAAGGAAGACATGAGACACAAGTGTAAATTAGATTACGACATAGTGGTACTACGGTAATTTAAGTTATTTTACCTATACTATAAAAATTAAAAAACAAAAACCTAAACATTTTCTATGCTTTTTCCTCCGTCTCTCCTTCCCTTCTCCGCCTCTCTTTTCTCATTCTCTCGATGTTCTCCATGTTACTACCCGTGCACAGTATTAGCAATGAAAACAATCACTCAATAATTCTTCCAGAATAGAACAAAAAGAATCACCCAATAATTCTTCCACAGTCCTCTCTCTCTTAAGCCGGGAAAACTATAGACTTTTTGAACCTTATTCTTGAGTAAAGATAAAGACAGAGACAACAATGGGTTGATGAATATGGCTGGACAACCAATTTAATTCTGGATTCACTCATGGTGGGTATTTACATTTTAATGTATTTTAAAATGTGACTTTTAAAACCAAACGATTTATTCATGCCTTTCCCAAATTCCGATAAAATATAAGATAAGGATCAGCATTTGGTACTTTATGACACGCACTTCATAGCCAGAGTGACGATGTCGATAAAATCGACTATAATCAGAAAGGTTGTTGTTAAAATCATGTTTAATACATGAGTTACTATTTGTAAATATGATTTAAAACTATGTATTAATATATGTAACACATGGAGTATTGCGCAGACGGTGTATATATATTTGAATAGTCAATAGGAAAATTCATTAATCAAGGTACTTAATTAAGGGGTTTCCTCGGTCCAATAAATACAACCGACACAAAAAGGAAGTCGAAATGGAATTCTATTACCCAAAAAGGAAAAAACATATATGATCAAAAGTACAAAGACATCAATAAACATCATTACCTTAATTATCAAACATCAAGATCAATGATAATGATAGAAGTTTGTATCCCATTATGCTATCACCATGTTTGCCATTAATCCTAGCGTTTTAGTGTTAGCCTCCGCCCAAAAGAAAACTTCAATCTTGAGATCTCTAATCAAACTTGCCAAATTACTTTCTTTTTGTTGTTGAATATTCTAGCATGTTTTTCTTTTCAAATGCACCAGCATATTGCAACCAGTAAATTGTTTCAAATACAAAAGCTAAGAATCTCATCACCCCAATCATAACTCCAAGTTATTGTAGTTGTGATGATATTACTATTGGAGTTCCAACTGAAATTACATCCTTCGGAAAAATATATCCAAATTCTCCTAGTTCTTGAACAATCATTGAACAAGAGGATACTGAGAGTTATGAAGGCGAAGATTTGAGGCCTCATCTTAGAGAGTTGCATGGTCGTCATGTGAGAGACTAGAAATAACCCGTGCTGTAACGGCGCTGACCCAACCAAAAAGTAATGTATAATTGGTCTAATTTTATCAAACTTTACAATCAAATTACATCACCAATAATATCAGAATAGGTTGGAATCAAGCCATTCAAATTACATATTGTCCGGAAGTCATTTAGGATCAGAGAAAAATATATTGGTCTCCATTATCCTACTAAAAATAACAATAAATTCAAGAAATTCTTGGATAACAAATTATATATGCATGGAGACTTCTCATCCCTTTATGGGTTCTCAAACTCAAGCTTCGATTTTCCTACCTACAACAAAGGCATAGTCTTTTAGTGTCAACTGTCAAGTGATATTGTTTGCCTGTTTTTGTTTTCTCTTCATGGGAATATCAGGAGAAGCTGCACATAAACTATAAAACCCACGCAACAATTGCTATAATTTAAATACAAACATTAATTCTAAACAATTGAAGTCATTCTTTATGATTAAAATTCTTTCCCAAACCACAACTTACTACTGTACCTCTTTAAATTTGTGGAAGAAAACAAATCAATTATGCTTTACCAACACTACACCAAAATCAGGATTTTATCACAGTGTAACCTGTCACAGTTTATTTTCAGTCACTGATACACCTGTAATAAGTCCTGTAACAATTATAATTGTTAATAAATTTTGTATTTGTGATAATGATTAGGAATATTTTTTTTTTTTATTAGTAACAATAATATTTGTTGACAATTATCCAGACAATCACAATTATAATCTAAAATGATGTTTCCACCCAAAAAAATTACCACATCTAAAACAACCCCAAATTAATAACTCTTAGGATTTTTCTTGTCACTACTTTCAGAACATTTATACAAACTAACAATTTTATTTAATTTCTAAAAATCAATATTTATTTATTTTTCTTTATAATTTTCTCAATATTAGAAACAGGATCAAGACCAAGTCAACAAGTCATGACTTTGTAGGAAATTTTACTTGGACAAATATCAACCTTTTCTCTCGATTTTGTCGACAAAACCACAACAGAAATATCTGCTTCTTCTGAAGACTGTGAAAATGACCAGACTACCCTTATCGGTATAACTGTAATAAAAATTCCGAAGACTGTGAAAATGACAGATTACCCTTACCGGAAATAAGTGCAGTGAATATTCTGGAGACTGTGAAAATTACCCGACTACCCTTATTGGAAATAAGTAAAGTAAATATTACATAATGTGAAGATGACCGTATTACCCTTATTGGAAATAAGTGCAATAAATATTACGGAGACTATGAAAATGACCAGACTACCCTTATCGGAAATAAGTAAAGTAAATAATACAAACTGTGAAAATGACCATATTACCCTTACTGGAAATAAGTGCAATAAAATATTATGGAGACTGTGAAAATGACCAGACTACCCTTATCGGAAATAAGTAAAGTAAATATTACAGACTGTGAAAATGACCATATTACCCTTAATGGAAATAAGTGCAATAAATATTATGGAGATTGTGAAAATGACCAGACTACCCTTATCGGAAATAAGTATAGTAGATATTACAGACTGTGAAAATGACCATGTTACACCTTTCCTGACACAGGGTGAAAGTATCACTTTTCATTAATGCAAGTATAAAACAAAGGCATTAATGGATGAAATAATTCCTTACTTTTCATTAATGTTTGTTATTGTTATAAAATTTCCAGTATTTGTGTGCACACATGTCAAACTTGTGGTGCAATGGTAGCACGTATGACCCTGGGGTCACAAGATGCGTGTTAGAATCACGCCAAGTTCACTATATCTTGTCTATCACTTCTCATTCGAAACTAGTCGAAGTTCGAAATTGTCATTTTAGAAAAGGTAGAATTTCGGTCCTGGGACAAAACAGTTATTTTATAATTCTCATTCTTTACTGGTCGGAGTTCGAAATTGTCATTTTAGAAAATAAACATCTTAGGGAGAATTTCGGTCCAGGGGGAAAATGGTCATTTTATAAAATTTTCAAATCAGTGGTAAAATGGACATTTCACTAACTTTGGGAAAGGGGTAAAAAAGGCATTTTCACAGTCTCTCGAATATTTATTGCACTTAATTCCGATAAGGGTAGTCTGGTCATTTTCATAGTCTCCGAGGTATTTGAAAATAATAATCTTAGTTGGAATTTTTATCTAGAGCCAAAATGGTCATTTTATAAAATTTTCATATCAATGGTAAAATGAACATTTCACTAACTTTCAGGAAGGGGTAAAATAGTCATATTCACAGTTTCTGAAATATTCACTACACTTATTTCCGATAAAGGTAGTCTAGTCATATCCCTAGTCTCCTGAATACTTGATACATTTATTCCGATAAGGTAGTCTGGTCATTTTCAGTCTCCAAAAATTGTTTTATTCAGGTAAGGTAGTCTAGTCATTTTTACAGTCTTAGGAATATTTAATGTATTTATTACCGATAAGGGTAGTCTGGTCATTTTCACAGTCTCCGGGATATTTGATAAACTTATTTAGATAAGGGTAGTCTGGTCATTTTAATAGTATATGGAATATTTAGAAAACTTATTTCCGATAAGGGTGGTATTGTCATTTTCACAGTCTCCAGGATATTTGTAAATTCTGATATTTTACATCCTCAGTTCATCGAAATGAGAACCTCGAGTCTATCTCTTGTAATATGGTAACCTGAGTTTGCAAATTTTGATATTTTACATCTTCAGTTCATTGGACTGAGAACCTCAGGTCTATCTATAGTAATCTGGTAACCTGAGTTTGTTAATTATGATATTTTACATCCTCGGTTCATCGGAATGAGAAACTCGGATCTATCTTTAGTAATCTGGCAACCTGAGTTTGTAAATTCTGATATTTCACAACTTCAGTCCATCGGAATGAGAAACTCGGGTCTATCTCTAGTAATCTGGTATCATGAGTTTGTAAATTCTGATATTTTACATCCTCAGTTCATTTGAATGGGAACCTCGGGTCTATCTCTAGTAATCTTGTATCCTAAGTTTGTAAATTTTGATATTTTACATCCTCAGTTCATCGGAATGAGAACCCTGAGTCTAACTCTAGTAATCTGGTATCTTGAGTTTGTAAATTCATATATTTTACATCCTCAGTTCATCGGAATGTGAACCTCGGGGCTATCTCTTGTAATCTGGTAACATGAGTTTGTAAATTATGATATTTCAGAACTTCAGTTCATCGAAATGAGAACCCCGGGTCTATCTCTAGTAATCTGGTATCCTGAGTTTGTAAATTTTGATATTATACATTCTCAGTTCATCGGAATGAGAAACTCGGATCTATCTCCAGTAATCTGGCAACCATAGTTTGTAAATTCTGATGTTTTACATCCTCAGTTCATCGGAATGAGAAATTCGGGTCTATCTGTAGTAATCTGGCAACCGGAGTTTGTAAATTCTGATTTTTCATAACTTCAGTACATCAGAATGAGAAACTCGGGTCTATCTCTAGTAATCTGGCAACCTGAGTTTGTAAATTCTGATGTTTCACAACTTCCGTTCATCCGAATGAGAAACTCGGGTCTCATTTGAATCTATTTCCGCAATAAAATGAAACAGGATCTGATCGAAGTAGAATAAATGATATTTTTCAACTTTTACATACAATTATTCTTAACTAAAGCCAAGTGAATCTAAGAACTCATATTTTAGTTTATGTAGTTTTTTGTTTGATTTTGATAATATAGTTCTAATCTTGATTTTCTGTATGATTTATTAGGTTATTTTTCCACGAAGGAGAACGAGAAAAGGAAAACCCTAGGAGAAATCCTAAATTTATCAGAAAGAAGAGAAGAAATCCTAGCCTCTACTTTCAAGAGAAAATGGGTTCTTCTTAGTTTTTCTTGTTGAAGTCAATCTTTCAACTCAGGTCATGTTTTCTTAAAACCCAATCTTTTTTTACAAGCCCTGATTTGGCTTATTGATTTGATTTTGTGTTATTAGTAACAATGAGTGTTTTCTAATGTGGGTTTTGTGTTTGAAGGTTTTACAAGAATCTAAGGAAGAGGAGTATAGATTTGCTGAAGAATTGATAGTTATTAGTAATCTCGAATAATAAGAAGTAGGTTCTGTTTTCCTCGTTAGCTTTGTTTTGAAAACCCTTATTTTTTGTGCTCAAATCTTTTTGTAGATGGTAACTGAAGTTTTATTATTTGTAGGCGGTGGTGGCTATCCTGATCGTGGAGCTAGTGGTGCAAATAACTACCACAAGAGGAGTGTGGAATGATAAAGAAACATGGGTTCTTAGAAATTGAATTTGCAGGTGTAAAACCTATAAGAGGAGTTTAACACAACAAGGCAGAAGTACCTCTCAACACCAGCAAAAATGAATATTGGGTGTGTGAGAAAACTCCCAAAAGAAGCAGAGGTAAACTAGTTCTTGCTATATTTACTCATTTCAATTATGATAGGAGTTTCATTATAGATAATATTCTTTCCATAAATTCATGAATTGGGTATTTAGTAAACATCTAGGATTTTTTATTCTTTATCTCGGATTATGAAAATTTGAGTTTTGTCATGCAGATGAAGCGAGTACGTAAAACTGCACAAACAGCCATTTTGAGGCCTATATCTACGAATATGGGTGATGTTTTAGACAATCTTTTCTTGACTAAAAATGTTCCCCTAAGTAGCCTCTACAACCTGTTAAAAGAGCATATTCTTTGGGTTTGTCTTTTGGTAATTATACCATGACATATACAGGCAGATGGAAATGAATTTCCTGGAAAATGTTTCCTGTCACTGTTTTTCCGGGTTGTTTTGGAGCACTTAGACTCTGAATTATCCCTTGGAGTCTTATAATAAGTTGTAGAAGAACTTCTCTAGTTTCCATCGAGATATTATTTGTTGAATTCCGTTATGTAATGAAGTCTACAGGTCCTTTGCAATATAGTCACTCAAAGATAGAAAACCGGGGAACTTGGTTGTCTTTAGACCTGCTCGGAGGCAGTTTCGACCCTCTTAGAAATATAATTTGTTTAATGTCTCTTCTAATGAGATGTAGTCCTTCTAACAAGGTTTTGGAATTGATATTTTTCATTACGAATTATAGATTGTGACTTAAGCATATTCTAGGAACTGATATTCTGCGTTTTAATTAATTCCGCAAGTGTGCAGTCATGAATGATTTGACCTCGTACTGAGCACATTAGCTAATGATACGGAGATAAATAACATACTGATTTTGCTCCATGTTTGTCTAGGCCATGAAATTCTTTACTTAGGAAAAATGAGTATTTCCTTGTTTGGAAGTTTGACTTGAAACTGAGACAAATTGTCTCAACTGTAAGTAACTTTTGAAACTGGTTAGAATTCAGCCTAATGGCTTTTTAAATGGTTAGGAAAACTTTCTAATAATCTTTATGTCTTGTTTGGAAGTCTGACTTGAAACTGAGACAAATTGTCTCAACTGTAAGTAATTTTTGAATTCAGCCTAATGGCTTCTTAAATGGTTAGGAAAACTTTCTAAGAATCTTTATGTCAAGCTCATTTGTCATTTCCCTTACCAAATGCAGATGCATGTGTGTAAAATGTTAGACTTTATGTTGGTTTAGCAAAAAAATAGGCTTAGCTAAGTTAATCTATGATTAGTTCTAATCTAAACTGGATTAAGTATATGCCAGATTAAGAATTGATTAGAGTTAAATATAGGAATTAGATTAGCTTAATGTTAGTTGAGGTGTCATGTTGACTAAGCATGACTCACCTAGTGAGGTGTCATCCAACTAATGATGGACAGGTTGGATGACACACAACTACTTAAGGAATGACTAAGCCCTCTTCTAGCCTCTTTCATATATAACCAGAATTTATGATTTACCATTGATTAAGTTAGAGGAAATAGAAGTAGAAGCTAAGTCATTGACCTATTCTAATTCTGTGATGCTTTTATTTCCTTCTTACTGAATTGCTAAAGGTGTTTGTATCATGTTCTTAGCTGTCTGTATTGATTGTTCTTACTAATACAGCCATATGAATGTTATAGCTAAGTCAGAACTATCATGGTGATCCATTCCAGTTTAGTATGTGCTAATAGCTCTGCATAAGGTGATTTATAGTTTGTTGAGCATGTTAATACTAGGGTTAATAATGTTATCAGCATAAGGGTAATTATATGATCATGTTTAAGTCTAATGAATGATGATTATGAAGCCGAAATTCCAACATTCTACTTTTATTTCCCCTAGTTATTTCATGTTCTTCAACTAGGGTGTATACAGAATGGTGTTTTTGGTTTAGTTTTAAGCAATCATACTTTATCTACATCAACCCACGCCTAGTTGTTTAATATTTTCACTATGCAAGACATTGAATAGCTTAATAAATGAGCTGTAAAGGTGACCAATCAATAGAATAGTGACTGCAAATGGGTTACCAGTAATTCAGGTTGCATCTGAAGATGAGGTAGAGTGTGTTGCACTGTGAAAAGGTGTTCTGAAACATGGTATATGGAAGATATTGACAGAACTAATCCTATTATTGGACCAGTTTGTTGATTTATGGATCCATGTTGGTTGTGACTACTGTCCTACTATAAAAGGTGTTATTGCCTTAAAGTTTATCTGTCAGCATGGTTCTATAGAAATTATATTGGACAACAATGAGAATTGGATGAGCTTAACAAACAGACTTTATTGTAGACTTCTACATAGGGGTAGTCCTTTAGTGAAAATATATGCAATTTCCTCTCTGGTAGACAGAAAACGTACATGTAAGGCCTTGGCAGCAACCAGTTCATGCACAAAGTGAAAGGCAATTTCTATATGCTTCATTCTGTTGTGAAATATGGGATTAGCAGTTAAGTAAGTGGCTCCCATATTGTCACACCAGAGAATTGGAGTTCTTGAGCTTGGAAATTGAAGTTCAGATAATAAGGATTGAACCAAGATTAACTCAGATTTAGCATCAGCCAAAGCCCTATATTCAGCTTCAGTGCTGGATCTAGAAACATATTTTTGTTTCCTAGAACACCGGGATATTAAGTTTGGACCTAAAAAGATTGTTAGACCACCAGTAGATCTTCTATCAGTTACATCACCATCCCAATCTGCATTAGAGTAAGCCTGGAGCTTTAAAGAAGAGGATTTCTTAAACTGCAAACCAAAAGAAATTGTGCCATGAAGATATCTCAGATCCCTCTTAACAGCTGTCCAGTTGTCCATAGTAGGAACTTTCATAAATTGACATGCCTTGTTAACAGCAAAGGAAATATCTGGTCTTGTAATAGTGGCATATTGTAGAGCTCCAACAGTACTTCTGTAGAGCACAGCATCCTCAAAAGCTGGTGAAGAAGCATTGTGTGAATTACCAGCAAAAGGAGTAGCATAAGGTTTGGACCCACTCATTTTTGTTTTAGATAAAAAAATTGAAATATATTGTTCTTGAGAAAGTAGAATGCCATCATAAGTGTATTTTGCTTGAATACCCAAGAAGAAATGAAGGTCTCCTAAGTCCTTAATAGAAAATTCACAACCCATTGCATGAATAAGAGTATCAACTGCTGATGAAGAACTGCCAGTAATTAAGATGTCATCAACATATATTAGTATATAAACTGTTTCAGAGGAGGTAACTATGTAGAATAGTGATGTATCAGTTTTTGAAGAATGAAAGCCACAATGAAGCAGAAATTTACTTAATATGTCAAACCAAGCTTTGGGAGCTTGTTTGAGTCCATATAGAGCTTTCTGCAATTTGCACACATGAGTAGGAAGTACCTTGTTAGCATAACTAGCAGGTTGAACCATGAAAACAGCTTCAGATAGATAACCATGTACAAGCATTTTTAACATCAAGTTGCCTTACTTTCCAACCCTTGTACAGAGAGATAGAAAGAATCATTCTTACAGTGGTTGGTTTAACAACTGGACTGAAAGTATCTTGATAGTCTATCCCTTCAAATTTATTGTACCCTTTAGCAACCAATCTGGCTTTGTATCTTGCAATGGTGCCATCTGCATTTCTCTTAATCCTAAAAATCTATTTACAACCAATCACATTGTGAGCAGAATTAAGAGTGACAAGTTTCCATGTTCCATTTTGAAGTAAAGCATTAATTTCTTCATCCATGGATGCTCTCCATCTTGGATCCTTACATGCTTTAGTATAGCAAGAAGGAACTGTAATATCTTCACACACTGTCTGAACTTCAGAAGCATAAACTTTTGGTTTAGTGATGCCCATTTTACCTCTTGTAGTCATTGAATGATCATTGACTTTAACGGCAGGAACTGAGGGTTGAGAAGTAACTGAAGTAGATGAGGATAACTTAGGAATCTAGTTCAGATCATGGAGTGGAATAGTTACATCATTTGATATTGCAGGTGCAGGAGAAGCAGCTGAAGTAGAAGTAGACTCAATAGATGCACTTATCAATGTTGCAGAAGTAGTACTTGGTTGCTTGAATAGATGTGCATATGGAAATTCTGACTCATTAAACTTAACATCTCTAGAGATTATAATCTTGTTAGTGAGAGGATTGAAGTATCTATAACCTTTGTGAAGATGGCTATATCCCATAAAAATGCACTTTACTGATCTTGGCTGCAGCTTGTGACTGTTAAATGGTCTTAAACATGGATAGCAAGTACAACCAAATGTCTTCAAGAAAGTATAATCTGGCTTCATATGAAAAAGACACTCTAATGGAGAAGCATTTTGTAAAACTGGTCTTGGTAGCCTATTGATGAGAAAATTGGCAGTTTCAAAAGCATAAGACCAAAAAGACATTGGCAAAACAGCATGAGAAAGCAGTGCTAATCCTGTTTCTACAATATGTCTATGCTTCCTCTCAGCTTTGCCATTTTGAGCATGAGCATGAGGACAAGAAACCCTATGTCCAATGCCACAAGAGTCCAGAAGTAGATACATTCCTATATTCACCACCCCAATCTGACTGAATATACTTAATCTGTCTACTAAGGAGATTCTCTACATGAGTCTTAAACTTAATGAATGTTGACAATACTTCAGGTTTGTAAGCCAAAGGATAAATCCAAGTAAATTTGCTATAAGAGTTAATAAAAGAGACATAATACTTGTATCCATTGATAGAACATAATGGTGATACCCATACATCAGAGTGAATGAGATCTAAAGGACCAAATACATCATTATTAGTTCTAGATGGAAATGGTAGACTATGACTCTTACCTAGTTGGCAATCATGACAAACAGTAGTGGATAAATGGTCATGAATAAGATTGTCTAAAGAAGCTAATACATGTTTCAGAGTGTGATAAGCTGGGTGACCAGTTTGTTGTGCCAGTTGGAGGTAGTTGTTACAGCTGACTGGAAGGCTTGTTTAAGTTGATCTGCAGTGAACTCCAGGTGATAAAGACCATCTTTAACAGGACCATGAAGGAGAACCTTGTGTGTAACCATATCCTTCACAAAGAATTCATTGGGATAGAATTCAAAGAAACAGATATTTTCCTTGGTAAATTGATGCACAGAAATCAAATTCTTGGTAATAGAAGTCACATGAAGAACATTTGACAAAACAAAGGTTGTATTGCCAATTGTAAATTTAGAGGTACCAATATGAGTTATGTGAAAACCTGAGCCATTTCCAACTCTCACTTGATCTGTTCCCTGGTATTCAGAATGCAAATTGAGGTTTGACAAATCAGAAGTTAAGTGATGTGTGGCACTAGAATCTGGAATCCAACCAGATTGAGAAGTAGAAGCAGAGTCCTCATTATAGACAACAAATGCTTCATGTTCTGGATAGTAAAACTCCTCATAATCTTCACCATAGCCATCATAAGAAGTATTATAATCTTGAGCCATGTAGTTGTTAGAAGGAGCATATCTATATCTGCATTCATTGGCTTCATGATTTGGTTTCTTACAAATTTGACATTCAATGAAGTAAGAAGGTTTCATATTAGGGGGATAAAAATTGGAATGGTAGGTGTTGTTGAAACCTCTACCAGATCTTCCACCACCATAAGGATTTCTACCACCTCTAAATCCTCCTCTAAAATTAGATCGATTAGAACGAACTCCTCTAGAATTACTATTTCAATTGAAGCTTCCTTTAGGAGAATATGAATTCCAGTAATTTGATGCAGGATTATAGTAATTAGAGTGATCATATGACTAATTGTAAGGTTGAGGATTAGAGTTATAAGAACTTGAGAGTTGATTGCCAAAAGAAGGAAACGAATGAACCTGATGTTGTTGAGTGATGTTTGCAGAAGCAACAGTTAGATCAACAGTGGATTCAGCATTCATTCTGGACTCCTTTGAAAGTAATAAACCAAGTAACTCATAGGAAGTGATTAGGTTCTCATTCTTAAGCTATTGAGTGCAGATTGATGTCTTGAAAGAATTGAATTCTGCAGGTAATCCTTGTAGAATATGAAGGACTAGATCTTCATCAGTGATTGTACGATTTATCTGAGCAAGTTGATGAGAAATTGATCTTGCTTTGTTGAACTAGATTAACATCGAATCAGAACTCTTCTTTAGTGTAATAAGATCAGATTTCAACTGCATCAGTCTTGATTTAGTACTAGCATTGTAATTTTGCTCCAATCTAGACCAAACTTCATGAGAAAAGGTGTAATCAACAACTTGAGAGTGAATTTCTTCAGTGTAGGCAGTAAATAACCAAGAAAGAATGGCTTGATCTTGATTTATCCAGTAAGCATACACAGGATTGCGAACAAAATCATTATCTGGATCTGAATCGACGAAATTTGGAGATTCAACAATTTTTGCTCCTTCAGCAGATGTTCGCCGGAAATACTTTGTTGGACAGATGAAGGAACCATCAACAAACTTGAAGAGATCGTAACTACGAAGAAGTGGTACAATCTGTGATTTCCAGAGATTATAGTTGGTGATTGTTAATTTTGAAGGTGGTTTAAAGGTTAAAGGTATGTGTTTAGGTGATTCTGTCATTGTTTGTTGATGAGGAAGAAAAAGAAGATGATTGTAAATAAATTAGGGTTAGAAATAGGTATCTGATACCATGTTGAAAAGGACTAGGTCGTTGGACACTATCTCAATTTTGATTTCAATTCATGGTTTCTCGATTACAGACTTAGACACATTCTCTGTGTGTTTATAGACATTTGAATTCTATCGACCTGCTATAGCCAGTTACAACATACACCTGACTTGCTACTAACAGTTACATCATAACATGTCTTTCACACACTTACATGATTCAACCACAATTGACTAGACTTACACAAAATACACTGCAATGGACCATTGGCTAAAAAAATACACTATTTGTAAGTAAATCTAGTACAACGAGAAAATCAGGGAGAAACTAATTGTCAAGCGTTTAAACTATAAGCTTTAACCTTATTTCTTTCTCCCTCACACTCCCTCTCTCTGCCCCTCTCTCTCTCACACCCGCACTCACATCCACACACTCAAAAACATACACACAAACAGACAAAATAATAGAAAAAAACTAAAATAGTACAGGAATAATGGAATCTATTGACGAATTACTTGTTCACCTGGCCTTATTCTAGTTGAGACAGTTGCCTAGACAGTAGATAATAATTTGAACTTCGCACATTTTGCCTGCAATTTTGATTTTGCTTTACTTATTATTAACTTATTTGTTGGCTATCAGGCATGGGATATGGTCCAGCACATGCTATGAATGAATATGGTTATGGGTTTCAAGGATCTCCTGTATGTTCAATTTTTATGTAACATCATTACATGTTATTCTTGTACTTCAGAATCACACATTAGTGAAATAGGAGTTTCCTTTACCTCCTGCTAATGTAAATTCTTGGTTTTGCACAGATGCCAGGGCAATGGTCTGGTGGAAGTATGGCTGACAACAGTGCCTTGCGGAAACGTCATGGAGGTAATTATCTTATTTACTTGCTAATACCGTCACAGTTTCGGGTTAGATTTTCATACCACTACCAGTTTGCTTACAAAAAGGGATTAGTGATGCATATTTCCATTTGGTGATCATTATGGATAACCTGAATGATTTTCGGTGGATGCTGGTAGCAGTTGATCCACGTTAAAATTTATTCTTTCATTTAAAATATGCTATATTATTGTTACGTTACACAGCATCATGCTCATGCATGTATGTGTAGCCTATAAGAATTAAGGATAGACAGGCCACTTTTTCTGACTGCGGGTACGGCCAGATAATTTTCGCACTCTATGGTCTATCGATTTTGTCGACATTCTCTGTCAGCCTATTATTATGCAAGATTGAGAGAACTGACAAGTATGTATTGTGTCTATTGCAGGTATCTTGCCTACACCTTCAAGTATGCAATTTTGACCAAGATGTTCTGATCTTTGAGCATAGGAGTCCCTAGTTAATTAGATCCTCGTCCAGTTGAGAAGGTAAACATTTCATGGACTTGGTAGTTGGTCGCTTAAAATTATATAATTATTATCGTTTCAGAAAGATCTTGATAAACTTGGTTGCTTGTATCGATTTCTGTAGTGCCAGACATTGTTCGATATTATTTACTCTTGCTTGTATAAGTTCTCTAAATCTAATTACACCGATTGTTATTTGCGGAAAGTAGTGGATACTCTTATTTGTATGAGCGACTTTAGCAGGCAGGATTTATAATAAGTAAGTCCATGGATTACTCACTTTGGCAGGCAGGAATCATTAGGTTCAAGAACTTATTCTTTTCAAAGTTCAACGTAGTAGATAGATATATTTGTCATGCCTGCAACCTTTATTCATTACGGAAACACAGATACAAAGGAACACTTCTATTCATTATGAAATCTACCCAAGAACAACTCAACCTTATTCATAATGAATAGAAGTATTCATTTGTATTTGTGTTTCCGTAATGAATGTATGGATGGTAGAATCCGTATAGTTCCCAGATTGAGATTGTGTAATAATGAATGTATGAATTGTAGAATGTAGATAGTTTGCAGATTGAAAAAGAAGAAATTGCAATTTTGTTTCAGGTTATTTGTATTGCAGGCCGTAAACTTAAAGTGCAGGTCCATCATAATGACCTGTATCGCAAGCCTGTAAACTGGAAGTCTGGGTCCATGAAAGTGATCCTGACTACCCATTTTTTTTAATTGTAATTAAAAGAATTGTCATTGGTTTAACTGTAACAACAGATGTAATTAAAATTTTTTTTTACAAAAACACGTGTCATCATTTTAAGAATGACACGTGTCCTCAAAGGATTTGTTGCTAATAAATAGATAACTCTTATAGGTGTTACTGTAATAGTGACAAAAGTGACACGTGTCATTCGTCGAATTGTGGTAAATATAGAGTAACAGCTAAAACCGTTAAGATAAATGTGAAAAATACGACACGTGTTACAACCCTAAAATTAGGTCAATTGTTACTATCAATTATTGTTACGGTTTCTAAATGTGACTTTAATTAATCATTGTCACAGAAAAAACCGTTGCAACAAACTATAAAAAATATTAATCACAGCGATTCTGCAAAGGCCTAAATATGTTACAAATTTAATCAGTAACTGATATACCCTATGAGAAAAACCTGGATTTGGTGTAGTGCAAAGAAGGTATTCAAATACAATGAGGAAATCGCAGATTATAGAGAACTAATTTTGTGTTTTTCGATAACTGACACAAAATCAGAAACTGGTACCTATAAATAATTACCAAATTCACCCTTTACGTATAAATATACCGCCACCCCATACTTCGCAGTTTAGTCGAAGAAAATTTTAAAATTTATCTCATCTTTTCCATTAGGATGTTTCAAAAACCAATTAATTTTCAATGCCTAAAACAAAAAACAGAAAGTCATAATTACCTCCGCCTAAACAACTGTCTTTTTAGGAACGTCGGAATGAGATAGCAACCTCAGCATAGATCCATTAAATTTGTGAGTACACCCCGGATATGATGATCCGATACCTATATCGGCACATAGAGCTACAAATGGCCATCGAGTCAAGGTTAGCTATATAAAATTATCACACAAGTACGATTTAAAAAACTACAAAATTATTGTATGACCTAGTCACTACAACCTTGATGAGTAAACGAAGTCCGAAAAGAAAATGATAATCAAAGTGCATCACTATGAGTGGGTAGGATCCCAATTCAAAGAGTAAATACCAAATCAAACCTATTGCAATGAATAACCACATAGAACACAATAGAGAACCTAGAGAGTGCTATGTGATTGTAGTAGGATGGGTGCGATAATGTGGGGTGAAAAGATAATCTCCCCAGCTTATATAATTCAGGATGCGTGTGACAATGTGAGTGAGAAGGTGGTCCCCCAACTTATATAAATCAGCCAAAAATTGGGTGTTTATTGATTTTTAATTCATATATGGGCAATATCATTTCTTTTTGGAGTTAGTGAGGTATTATACACGATTCACATGCCTAAAAGTAGAAGAGCAGTGCTATGCTGCGCGGGAAAGCTAAACAAGCAAGCAGCCTCTCAGTCGTAGGATCGTTTTGCTAGCCCTTAGATCAAAATTAATAAAGCTTTTCATGCTGAAAACAGCTGGCATACTTATGTTATGAGAGATAAGTCCTTTCAAAAATAAAACATTTCATATTAGGTCCGTTTTCTCTATCTCTAGCTAGCAAGTTTCCTGTGAATAAGACTCTTGAGTTAAAACGTACATTAACAAAGATCAGACAACAGAAAGCCGCCTCCTCTTTTGTGTAACTCTTATTTTCCTTTTGGAAGAAAAACAACTAGTTCTTATTTCTGAAAAATCCATTTGATGGATTTGAAAAGAATATAATCTCTCTTTACTTTTTTGATATTGCTATACCGTCATACAGGGTTTGGAAAATTTGATAGATTTGAAAAGAATAAAATTTCTCTGTAAAATTTTCTCTTTACTCTTTTTGCTAAACAATCGATGTCTTCTATCTCTTTGACAAAAGAAATACCATGGCTTTCCCATCTTCCCTTTGATCTATAAAATTTTAAACCAAATCAAATAAGATTACTTAGATCCAAATCAAAATTCATCAATTTAAATAAGTCATCCCTTTCATTAATTCTTCAAGGCTAGTAGAGGTTTTCTTTAGTCCCACCTCCCCTAGTTCCGTGTATAGTTTTGTCGCATTAACGGAATCCATAGAATCCAAAAGAGAATGGGAGATGTACAGAGATAACAGTACAAATTAATAAAGAAGAAAGACACGAAAAAACTTGAAAAGGACCTACTTTTAATTACAAAAAGTACAAAAAGCATGCATGCATATAAAAACTTAAATAATGTTAATCCAACGGCTGGTGAGATGATCGAACGATCAATAAGCTGCTTGCTTATTTAGAAGTCCCGCGCAGCTGCGCTGGACAGCACTGCAAACCAAATCAAACCTTGGATAATTAGCGATATTTCAGCTGACTAATTTGGGTGAGTCTTTATTTTCCTATAACTAAAAAGTTGAGTTTCCTAAATTTTTGCATCCTATTACGTTTTTAATTTTTATGTTTAAACCCATGTAAGTTAGTGAAACCGTTCAATTTCTCAAAGAATGCAAATCCATTCTATCGTATTCTATCATCTTTTGTCTATTGGTGAAGTTTTTTGAGAGGACGATTACGGGGAAAAAAATGCAGCTGTGATTCTTCGCTCATGTTTCAATTGAGGTAATTTCTCAATATTGTTGTGCTTTGATTTGTTTATTCGCCAGTGTATTATTTTGTTATAACTAATTTTGGGGCATTTTACACTGTTAATGTTTGCTTTTTGATTTATTTTTTCCTGAAAGTATGTACTTTGCATTGTAGCTTTCTTACATTTTATTGATCACCCACTTGATGATCAACATGTAATTTTGACAATACTGATAATCGTTAAGCATAAAAATTCTGAAAGTTATGATTTTTGTTAGATAATAATAAAAAAAATATTTGATGTTTGTCATAAATAATAATAAATAAATAATGGCCATAAGAAACTTTTTTACTTTCCATTTAATTTAAAGAATTTAATGAGAAGAGGTTACAAATCACATAACCGTCGGATGTCTTTGGCTGGGATGAAACTAAGATGGTCGGATCATCCGTTTGTCTCTCAAAATGTTATCCGACCATTCGTGGCTCAAATACTCCTTCTGTTTTGTATTATAGATATAAACTTGCCGCTGACAGAATTGAAAATTGGTGCCTCTATGGACAGCTCAGGGAAGATCTAACTATGCACTTTTGTTAAAAACCAAGCCAATTGAATTGTTATCAATTAAACGTTATTTTCTTTTAATTGTGTTAAGTACATATGTAATCACAAAGAAGATTTAAAGAAGTGAGACTATTTAAATATGGGGTAGGATCCAACGACATGGTTATATTGACATAATCATGACATGGTTTGGCTATTTTTTCTACAAAATTCAAGAGACAACGAGTTTGAAGCTAAATTTTTGGTGACATATTCCACTTATATAGCTCTACATTCCTGCCAACAATGAGAGTGTTCCGATATACGGAACTTCACCATCCACAAATTTTAATTTCAACCGTTAATCTTCAACGGTTGATATTCAAAATGGTAGATGGTAGTCTTATACGTCTCGGAATGCTCTCATTTTTTGTAGGAATATAAAGCTATATAAGAGGAACATGTCACCAAAAAAATTAGCTTCAAATACATTGTCGCTTGGATTTTGTAGAAAAAATGGCCAAACCATGTCATGATTATGTCAATATAACCATGTCATTGGATCCTACCCATTTAAATATGGTGATAAGTTTAAAGCTAATACATCTCTTATAATGATTATGTTAAAACTAACTACTACATTTAAATTGGTACAACTAATTGAAATTAACTAATACATTCGATATCAAAACTTAAATAAAACTTAAGTACTACATTTAAATTAGACTTAAATATTACATTTAATCGAGGTGGTATGCCTCTTGTTCTTTAGAGATGTCATCATCCTCGTATTGCACAGATTTTGAAGTTTGTTTTTCATTCGGTTGTTGTTCCATCTTATCCCCTTCCATTTCCATAATATTAGTTGTCGTAGATTCATTTTCATGGGAAGAAGTTTATTCTTGTTAAAATTCCAATAATGTTGTTCTCGCGAAAGACGATTTTTCGGAAGTTTCCTTAAAACCAAGCCTTACTCTGATGATCAAGCTAGTTCTAGATAACGGTTGTTTTCCATGTACTTGACATGATTAAACTTAATTGTTAAATTAGATGCTGCATAAAGAAGTTTGTTTTTGTTAAAATTCCTATAATGTTGTTCTCGCGAAAGACGATTTTTTCGAAGTTGCCTTAAAACCAAGCCTTGCTCTGATGATCTAGCTAGTTTTAGCAAACGGTCGTTTTCAATGTCCTTGACATGATTAAACTCAATTGTTGAACTAGATGCTGCATTTGGGATACATCTTTTGCTGCTTTTTTAGCTTTCTGACCTACTCATCTTCTTCTTTTAATATTGCTATAAATATAGAGGTTGTAATTGTTGTGTTCCTGAATATTTAGAAACTCAATAAGTGGGGTTGAAGTTGCTTAGGTGAGGAAACATGTACACCATTCCGAAATTCCATTGGAATCGGTTCATATGGTTTTCTTTCTGGCACTTGATTACCTTCTAAGCGTATGAATTAAATAAGTTTCATCAGAATGTTGAAGCAACTTTCATGTTGGAATCCAACTTCGTGAGTTCTTTGCCACTCTTCTCGGTGTTTTCATTCCAGCAATTTGGAAAAATAATTTAATTAAAAGAGTACAAAAGTTAAAAAAAAATTACCAAAGTGAAATACAAAATTTGTTCTTACCACATCTGGTTAACCTTCACCGCTTCTTTTGCACCGTACATTTGCAAGATCAAAGAAACATATTTACCAACTTCTTTGATGATAGAATGAAAAACGATGAGACAACCCGTCACTATCACGATGATGGACGTCGTAGGTTTCTTCGAATTTTTTTATGATAAAACGTAGCCCTCATTTGTTGGCGACCTTTGATATTATCTTTCGTAAAGTGTACATAATTTTTACAAATTGATTCATTTTCATCCACTGTAAACTCGACACCATAAACTCTATTGGATTTTTGTTGCAAATGCCTTGCCATTTTCAATAGAAATATGGATTATAGGAAATTTTATGATAGGTTAGAAATGGTGTAAGATTGTGTAGAGAACGTGTGACTGAAAGGATGAAAAATGGGTATTTATATAGAATTCAAAGAGGGCCTCGGATTTAGCAATTAAGATATATCTGTTGGGAGGCTCTTCTTGTGTCGTGCGACAGAACAAGAAACACTAGCGGTTGAACTTAGACCACGCACCTTAGTTTCACATTTCTTGATCAACTGTGCGATGCAAGAAAACACATGCATCTCTTGTTAGGCTGGTAAACCCTCAAATTTGTTGGTATTCCCATCCGTTGTTCATGTTTTCCCATTCCAAGGTACGAGCAAAATGGGCAAATCATAGGTTTCCCCTTCCCATAGAAATTGTCATAATGTCTTTTACTTCACGCAATTTTTCCGTGTGACTTACAATCACCGTTGGGATCAGCTCAGAAGTTACACGGAGCCAAAACCTTGAGGTGAGCACTTGTTATGCAATCCGCCGACGTGAATTTTGTCATTCATATTTTTGTGAGTGGGTGCAAGACCCACACACTAATAGATTCAACGCGGTGTATTCTTTGAATTTTGGATTGGACACTCACATCCGTTAAGTTAAGTGTACGTTTGAATTCAGATTTCAGGTACAAATTTACTAGTGTTATCAACGAATCTCTCTCGTTTTTATATTTCTCAATTGTAGAATATAGTTGTTTTTCATTGATTTATAACTTTTTTATAGACAGGTGTAAGAGGAGGTATGACGTGTCCGATCGCATGGCCGATAACACCATTATAGACACGATTACACCATCATTTTCGGCGTGTCTGTGCAACCTATGTATTATATCTAAACTAGATGACCGCGCGCGGTGGGAGGCCGACCGAAAAATCGTTCAATTTCGAACCAACTAAACTCCAACCAAAATCTTTTTGTTTTGCACCGTTTATCATTTAGGATTGGTGAGTACCAGAATTTTATAATTTCGTTTTACACCACGGTTTTATCTTTATGGGTATTGTTTTACTCGACCTGAAATTATATCTTCTCTACTCACAGTTTTATAACTATGATTTACATCGATGTGAATGATTTTTCCGGCCATTACACGTTTAATAACACAATGATTTTTTTTCTTTTTTTTTAAGTTTGTACTGCAAAAATGTTTGATTGGCTTCATATGAAGTTGTTTGTCATCCATTTAATTGTCTCAGGTTTTTTCTGCATTTTTCATAAATTAAGATCGTCTTGGTTTCCTTGTGCATTTCTTGTCACGAGCAGTCCAAATATGACCCTTAATCTCCCCCTGTACGGACCCCTTTCGTTCAATCAAATATCCAAAAATATCTCTCCTCCCTATCTGCATAACCGTTTTTCCATAAAAATGTCCAAAAACTCTCTTCTTCTATATTTCTTCATCTCCAAAATATATTCGGATCTGAGATATCATATTTTCCGAGTGGATTTGGGTTTTGTAATTAGTTTTTCATGTTTTCAATAAAAAATTCACATTATTTGTGATTTTAGGTTTTAGGGTTTGTATTTTTTTATTTCTCTGTTGATATCTCATGGCTATTTCATGTCATATGATTGTATTTATATGCGCCATTTATGTGATTTCCTATAGCCTTCGGGCTTTTCAATTGGAATCCGATGATATATTCAAGTATATCTTCCAAGACAATCAATTTCGGTATGACAATGATCAAGATTTAATCAAGCAAGATCAATGGCTACTGGAATTGGTTATGATAATGATGTTTAGTGCAAATTATCCTTTTTATGAAGGATTTTCTCTTAATGAAGAAGAAGAAGTTTCCAAATGGTGGATGCAGAATCAAAACACCATCCCTCCAATTACATCGATTGCTTTTATGATCAACAGTTATGTACTTTTATTATATTACAATTCTTATGTTGTTGTAATATTTTTATTTTGTACTTTTATGTTGTATCTATTCGATGTACTTGAATTAGCCTGTTCATGGCTTCCAATTAATATAATCTAAAGAGGTATATCCTCTTCTTTTCTTCAAAAATAAAATAAAAAATCTCTCTCACCATTAATCACGCGTATTATCCGTAACTTAAAACTTATTGTTTTTTTTTAGTTATACCACACACGCATGGGGGACAAGTGTTAAAAGAAGAAACTGGTAAATGTCCTCATTTATTTGGGTTTTTAACCAAAACAGATAATAAGTTTTCGTTCTCTTGTTTTCTCATGTTCTTTGTTTTCCTTCCCCTCTTTACTCTTTCACTGTGCAGTCTTGTATACTTGATTAAAAAAGTTTCATTACTACCTTAATTTTGTCTCACATCTTCGACCACCAAAAAAAACAAAAAAAGAAATTTCAGTCTTTTTAGTTTCTCCCACACTAGCTGTCCATATCATTCAGTAGGTTATCATGGGGAGGAAGATCAATTATAATTTTATCCTCTACTTTTTCTAACCTAAAGTAAATTACGAAAAGGGAAAACATTAAGTGGTTTGAATTTTTACCGGAAATGAATTTGGCACGATGAAAGTGATCGAAGAACGGTACGTGGAAGAAGAACTGCAGAAGAAACTTATGGACAAACAAACTGTAAGATCTGACAACTGTTAGTCTACCTGCAATAAGAACTGATATTGAAGAAGAAATCAAATAGAATAATAAGAATGTTTATTGATACTTAAACTTCAGTTCACAGTGTTTAGAAAACAAAGAACACCACCTATTTATAGGTGTTTACAGATGGACTAGCCAATAGAAAACTAGCCAGTATTACTAACAAATTGAAACAATTACTCCTAAATACTCGGTATAACAAAGACCAAGTATTGTGACTTATTCAAAACAGAAAGATAAGAAACTTAGCTTATGTTTGAGATTAAATTCCAACAGCCTCCCTTAAGCTCAAACACTACAAACACCCATAAGCCTTTTCATCTTGTAAAATGCTTCAGCCTTCAATGACTTAGTAAATATATCTGCAATTTGATTCTGTGACTCACAGAATTTCAGTTCAATCTCGCTGTTCTGCACAAATTCACGTATTTTATGAAACTTGATATCAATGTGCTTGGTTCTTCCATGAAATACTGGATTTTTGGTTAAAGCTATTGCAGACTTGTTGTCGCAATATATCTTTGTTGCTGTTGCTTGAGTGATATTCAATGTTTCAAGTACACGTCGTAACCAAACAACTTGACATGTCGTAGCATTAGCTGCTATGTATTCAGCTTCAGCAGTAGACAGAGCAACTACTTGCTGCTTCTTTGATGACCAAGAGATTATGCCAGAACCCATAAGAAACAAGAAACCAGAAGTACTCTTTCGATCTAAATGATCACCCGCCCAACCACTTTCCGTATAACCAAGCAGTTCAGAGTTATTAGATGATGCATAAAAAATACCATCAGCTTGTGTACCTTTTACGTAACGGAGGATCCGTTTTGCAGCTTGTAAATGAGCTTGACTAGGTGCCTCCATGAATCGACTAACTAGACCAACTTCAAATACAATATCAGGCCTGGTTGATGTTAAGTAGCATAGACTACCAACTAGTTGGCGATAATGTGTTTGATTCACTAACTCAGCATTATCTATCTGCTCCCACTGAACTCTAGCTTCCACCGGTGTCTTTGTAGGAATGCAAGAATCCATCTTAAACCTCTTCAACACATCAGCAGCATACTTCTTTTGGGAAATGAATATGCCGTTATCTTCCTGCACAACTTCCAGTCCAAGAAAATAAGACATGAGACCCATGTCAGTCATCTCAAAATGACTAATCATAGCCTTCCTTAATTCATATATCATACTTGAATTGGTTCCAGTAAAAATCAAGTCATCTACATATAAACAAACAATAAGCATATCTCCATCTGTAGTAGTCTTGATATATAAAGTGGGTTCATATGGGCATTTCAGAAAACCATGCTGAAGAAAATAGGAATCGATATGAGTGTACCAGGCTCGCGGTGCTTGTTTAAGCCCATAGAGAGCATTCTTCAACCTGAGTACTTTATTTTCTTCATCTCTTCTTAGCATAACCGGGTGGTTGGTCCATATAAACTTCCTCTTCAAGTACCCCACTAAGAAACGCAGATTTAACATCCATTTGTTGAATCTTCCATTTCTTTTGAGCTTCCAAGCAAATAACAAGACGAATAGTGTCCATTCTAGCTACTGGTGCAAACACTTCATAGTAGTCGATGCCGGGCTTTTGCTTATAACCTTTCACAACAAGGCGCGACTTAAGTCTGTCCACACTCCCGTCAAGCTTGTACTTTGTCTTGTATACCCATTTAACGTACATGGATTTCTTTTCTTGGGGAAGAATATTCATCTCCCAAATGTCATTCTTTTCAATTGAATGGATTTCATCATTCATTGCACGAACCCAACCATCATCTTGTACTGCCTCTACATAAGTTATAGGATCATGATGTAATTTTAAATAGTGGTAAGAATGGGTTCTTTCAGATTTGTGAAGATTCGAGTTTTTTCTAAAATTAATAAAAATATACAATAATATTACAATTGGTGCAAGAGGTACTGGGACTGAGGATTTAATTTTTAGAGTGAAAATAACCAAGACACTAGATTCCACTATTACACATGAATAAATGATGATAAAAATTCCAAAACTCTAATTATTTTTAAAATCTCTTTTTCTTAATTCACAAATTATCAAGCATATTCTCAAACATTAATTATATCCCTTAAGCATAGATTATCTAATCAAAGCATAACCTATCTAATTGAATCACAACTAATTAGGAAAAATTATGCAAACAATTAAAATTCTACAAAGTAGTGATTGAGTGAATTATAAAATACAAATTAGAGAGAAGTAAAATAATTACCAATTATTCATGCAACAATAGCTTCCTCCATGCCTTGGTTACGCGAGAATTAGCTCATCATTATCATGGAAATATGCTCAAAATTCATCTTTATTAATGCTCAAAATGGTTCACAAATGATGAAATAGGAGAAAATTGACAAAAACCGGGTTTGTAACACTTCTGTTTGTTACAAACCGAGCTGTTACAGAGAACGATAAAAATGAAGTGTTGTTAACACTGTCGCATTACGACCCTCACCCTATTGTCGCTGTCACTGTTGAAAAACGACGTTCTGCGTGCGTCCAATGTTCTTCGTGTTCATCATCATCAGCAGCAGCAGAAACTGAGTTATGCAACTTGTGATTTCTTCTTCTCTAGCTATCCTCAGCTCCCCAAACTCTCCACACCCCCTCTAAGTCTCCCAGGGACTCTATTTATACCAAAAACAGGCGTTGAATCTCCTCCATTAATTCCGAAATATTCACAATATCTTTTATTCATGATACGGGAATAATCAAGATTTTCATTCTCTGTTTAGCTCCTCCACGCGTTTTTAGAAGTCCAATCTCCTTATTTGTATCCATTACGGTCGAACACACTCCAAACTCGTGCATTACAGGCATCGAACTCACTGTAATTCATGTTATCCCGTGAAAATGTGTGTAACTCTGTTTTAATCCATGCGATGATTACAGCCAATTCTAATCCAAACAGACACCCATACCAGCTTTATATGGTCATATCACGTCTACCCATTAAGTTTCAGGGATTGAATCTCACTAAATCACGTCCAAATATCCGATTGAAATTCTGCTGTTAAAGAAAATATTTTCCCTCCAAAATTCATTTTTTGAATTTGAGAAGAACATGTCCTCCCCCTAATCCTGCATGGGTGTCCCTTTAGCACTTGTCTTATGGGTTGCAAATAGTAATTTTTGGGCGTAGATAGTAATTTTTCCGGGGTTCCTCCGACACATTTCTGGGGTGCTTCCGGTGCATTTCTGGGGTGCCTTTAGTACTCTATCCTGGGGTGTAAAACACCACTTTTCGAGCCAATTTCGCCGCAAGAGCTTATTTCTCTAAAAATACCTACAAAGACATAAAACACCATAATAAGTACAAAAATGGGTACTAATAATATATACAATAGAGATGAAAATAGACACATAAATGCGTCTATCAGATCACAATCTGCAAACAATGCAAAACTTACAAGTTCTTCGTCAGATTCATCATTATCATGTATTACAATGTAATCCTGAAATCGGGTAGGGAGAGAACGAGTTCGTGTAGAGACACGAGTTGTTGGCACTTGTTCTAGAGAGGAATCAGTTTCAGAAATATTCTGATCAAGTGTTGTAGGACTTCCGGTACTATATGCACGAGTGATTCGAGCTGTGGTTCTTCATTCTCCATGACATCTAACTCAATTCCCATTTGTACCTTTTCTGCACTTGTCCACTGCCATGCTTCGTCTTCAAAGAATTCAACGTCTCTACTAAAAATAACAACACTAGTAGTTGGATTGAACAACTTGTAACCCTTTGTTCTATCACTGTTTCCAAGAAAGATGCACTTCTCACCCTTCACATCTAGCTTTTGTCGCTTTTCATCCGGTACATGAGCATATGAAACATATCCGAACACACGAAGAGATGCAACATCTGGTTTGTAACTGCTCCATGCTTCTTCTGGAGTCATGTATGGAACACTTGTGTTGGGACACCGATTAAGAATATATCCAGCACATGCAACTGCCTCTGCCAAGAATAATTTCGGTAAATTCTTGTAATGCAACATACTACGAGCCATTTCAACTATAGTCTTATTCTTCCTCTTAGCGACACCATTTTGTGGTGGAGTATAGCTGGTTGTGAGTTGGTGCCTAATTCCATACATTCTACAAAAATCACCAAAGGCCTTGGAGTTGTACTCTCCCCATCTATCAGTGCGAAGTATCTTAAAACTGTTGCCACTTTTCTTCTCAACATGAACTTTAAAATTATTAAATGTTTCAAAAGCTTACTACTTTTTCTTTAGAAAATAAATCCATGTCTTTCTACCTTAACCATCAATGAAAGTAAGGAAATAACGGTTACCTCCATGTGATACAGTTTGCATTGGGCCGCAAAGGTCTAAATGAATAATCTCCAACTGCCTTGTTGCTCTGCGAGACACTCCTATTGGAAACAGATGTCTGTGCTGCTTGCCGATGATACAACCTTCACATACTCGGTTAACTTCGTCCAACAATGGAAGCCCTGTAACCATTTATTTATTCGCCAAAGAACGCAAACCATTAAAGTAAAGATGACCAAAACAAAAATGCCACAGCCAATTGTCATCTAGGATAATGTTACTGAAAGCACATACAACTTCTGTTTTTATAGGCAAAGCAAATAAACGACTCTTAGTCATCTTGACCGTAGCAATCAGCTCCTTCTTACGGTTTTCTTTGGTAGAAACACTATCTTCAACAATAAAACAAAGCCCATTCACAGAAAATTGACCCATACTGAATAGATTCCAATGTAAGCTTGGTACATAAAAGACATCATGAATACACTGATGTGAATTATCTGCTAAAGCAATGAGCACTTTACCTTTACCCAGAATAGGAACCTTGGCTTTGTTTCCGAAGTTCACTACTCTACGAACAGATTCATCAAGATGGGAAAATAACTCCTTATTGCCACACATATGATTACTGCAACCAAAATCCAAAAACCATGTGTTGTTGCTGTCATCGTCTTCTTGTGAAACATTGCAAGCAAAAAACAACTTTTCTGGTTCCTCAATCTCCACAAAGTTCGCCTTCTCTGTCTTCTTTTTCGAATTTTTAAACAAACAGTGATAGCTGTAGTGTCCAGGTTTCCCACAGTGATAGCATTCTTTGGACTTATCTTCCTTGTGTGTAGGTTTACTTTTTCCTGGACTTGATGATGTACCTTTGCTAGAGCTTCCCTTATCGGTTATAATGGCATTTCTTTTCAAAGCATGTTCTAAAGAACTTGTCTTTCTTTGCTTCATCCCTCATAAAAAGACAATGAACCCTCTAATCCCTTAATGGTTAAAGTAGACATATCTTTTCCTTCTTCTATTGCAGCAACAACATAATCAAAATTTTCAGTTAGTGATCTCATGATCTTTTCAATAACACGAGAATCAGCTAACTTCTCACCATTAACCATTAATTCATTCAGAACAACTTGAACTCGAGAAAAATATTAAGAAATGGATTCAGATTTATTCATGGATAAAGTTTCGAATTCACCTCGTAAGGTTTGCAACCTTACACTTTTCACCTTGTCATCTCCTTTGTAAGCTTTCTGCAAGATGTCCCACGCTTTCTTAGATGTTTTTGCAGCTGAAATCTTTTCAAAAAATGCATCGTCAAGGGCTTGGTGTATGAAGTACAAAGCTCTCTTGTCCTTCTTTCTGTTCTCTCTCAAATCATCCCTCTGGGCTTGAGGATGCACCAACTGCCGGATCATCTACATCAAAGAATCCAGAGTCAACAATCTCCGTAAGCTCCTGAAAACCAAACAAGACTTTCATCTGGATGCTCCATCAATCGTAATTCTTCCCACTAAACTGTGGAACTTGAGACTATATTGAATCATTCATTGTAGATTTTTATCAAACACCTAATCTGCAAGACTGTTAACAGCGGAAATTTAAGGATCGAGCACCAGCTCTGATACCAAATGTAAGATCTGACAACTGTTAGTCTACCTGCAATAAGAACTGATATTGAAGAAGAAATCAAATACAAGAATAAGAATGTTTATTGATACTTAAACTTCAGTTCACAGTGTTTAGAAAACAAAGAACACCACCTATTTATAGGTGTTTACAGATTGACTAGCCAGTAGAAAACTAGCCAGTAATACTAACAAATTGAAACAATTACTCCTAAATATTCGGTATAACAAAGACCAAGTACTGTGACTTATTCAAAACAGAAAGATAAGAAACTTAGCTTAAGTTTGAGATTAAATTCCAACAGAAATTTGAATTGGTTCAAAATTGGATACAGGTGGTATATGGGTCGGGTTTGTTTTTAACCGACTCTCGAATCTGTCTTCTCTGCCCGATTGTCCGAAGAACTCTGTTATGATTTTGATTGATGATCATCTCTGAGGATCTGATCTTACTTAATTTCTTCATCTTGATCGTGTTTGATGGTAAGCACCACTTCTAAACGTGGGTTTTTAAATTTGCTAAAGTATAAATGTGTTAATTATCATAATATGATTGAGTTAGCAAAAATTTGAAAATTAGAAAAGTGATTTTAGTTTCCTGATTGATCGATTCTGATCAATTTACTGGATAGTTTGAAGAAGTATTAATTGTTAATTTTCTTGTTCGATTGTTTTAGAAAGAAATTTCCGACCAATTTGTTCAATTATCTCAAATTGCACCTCAATTGGCAGAGGTGTATGTGACGTTGGTGATTCTGGTGGTGGAGGTGTTGTTGTTAAAGGTGGTGGTTTGATCAATATGATTGTTATTTGTTTTTTATGATCATATGTAATAGAAATTGAAGAAAAAATTTCATTCATTAACTTTATTTATTGGAATTTGATTGATTTGAATATGAAAAAATTGCTGGTGGTACTGCTTGTGGTGGTGGTGGTGCTGCTGATGTTGGTGCTGGAAGATGAGGTGGTGCTGGTTATGCTATTGGAAGTTTCGGTCCTGGTTTTGTTGGTGCTACTTATGTTGGTGGTGGTGGTGTTGGTGAGGAAGAAATGGACCAAAAGGTTACTCATTGATTGGAAGGTGGTGGCGGTTCTGATCCTGGTGACGGTGGAAGAAGAGATGTTAGTGGTGGCTATAGGGAAAGAACGAAAGTCTATGTTAAAAACACGGAGGTGGTGGTGGAAAAGAATCGGTCTTGGGCTCGAACCAAGGTTTGAAAAACGGCCGTTAAAACGGTCACGCCTATGTAGCGTGTCCGTGAAGGTCACCCACACCCGTGTCTATATATTACCGATAAATAAGAAATAACGGCGTTATTTAGGCCCGTCATAACCATTTTCACGCATGTTATAACTGTTTTTCTAAAATTGAATTTTACGTTTTTTCTTTCTAAATAACATTTTAACGCGAGTTTATTAGACCATTTTTCCCGTTTTCACGTCAGTTATAACCGTTTTTTAAGAAAAAAAATATAAAAATATTTTCTTACAATTCTTTATATTTTAAATTGCAGATTAAAAAATTACAATTAATATTTTAAAAATAAAAGAATAAAATAATGATGTACAGAAAACGTTATAACAACGTTATTAGACCCGTTATAACTGTTTTCACGTACGTTGTAACTGTTAGATAGGAATTTCAATCCATAATTCTTTTTTATTTTCTATTTAACTGTTATAACCACCGTTATTTTAGAATAACGTATAAAAGCACGTTTTTTTCTTAAATAACGCGTTTTTTGTCCGAAACACGCTCACACCCGTCAAAACGCGTTATAACGGTCACGCCCAGTGGCCGTGACCTGAGCCGTGACATGTTTTTCCAACCTTGGCTTGAACTGAAAAAATGTGGAAGGAAAAAAATGTGGAAGGAAAAATACGGAAGGGTAAATGTGGAAGTGAAAAAACGACAACCAAAAGTTTGGTTACACCAAATCCAATCTTTTCGTTCAAATTGGAAGAAAAAAGTCATGTCCCACATTGACATTTAGTCACCATATATAGAGTCCTCCCTCGCTTCGCTGGGTCGGCCTAATAAACGAATTCTTTTTTTCTGTGGTTCTTTTTTTCTTGAAGCAATTTTTTTGAGAAATTGATATCCCCCGTTCAACGATTTTTATTTCCTGACATCTTTAGGGGGGACCCCGAAAGAATTAGGGGCGACTAATAAGACAAAAAAGGTTGGAAAATACTTATATGTCCCTTCATAATCGGTGGTTTAGTATAGGTTTTAATCAACCGATTGTGACTATGTTCTTCTCTTCTTTGCTTTGTTTTGAAATAATTAAATTAGGGGATACTACCACAATCAGTAGATAAATAACATCACGAGACTATCGATTAAAATCGGTAGATAATAAACGTCAGGAAACTACCAATTGTGAAAATAGAGAAATTCAAAATTCCATTGGTTTTTGAAAAATTTGAATTTGGGGCTACTACCACAATCGGTAGATAAAGAACATCACGAGACTACCGATTTTACAATCGGTAGATAATAAACATCATGAAACTCCATTGGTTTTTGAAAAATTTGAGCAAATAGAAAAATTCAAAATTCTATTGGTTTTTAAAATTTTTGAATTCGGGGCTACTACCACAATCGGTAGATAAATAACATCACGAGACTACCGATTGAATAATCAGTAGATAATAAACATCACGAAATTACCGATTGAGCAAATACAGAAATTCAAAATTCCATAGGTTTTTGAAAATTTTGAATTTGGGGCTACTACCACAATCGGTAGATAAAGAACATCACGAGACTACCGATTGAGCAAATAGAGAAATTCAAAATTCCATTGGTTTTTGAAAAATTTGAATTAGGGGCTACTACCACAATCGGTAGATAAAGAACATCACAAGACTATCGATTGTATAATCGGTAGATAATAAACATCACGAGACTACCGATTGTGCAAATAGAGAAATTCAAAATTCCATTGGTTTTTGAAAAATTTGAATTTGGGGCTACTATCACAATTGGTAGAAAATTAACATCACGAGATTACCATTTTAACTACCGATTATAATTTTCGTAACACAATCCAACATACATCAATATAAACTACCGATTGTAGTATTGTCTACCGATTATGGAGGGCATTTTAGACATTTTGAAAAATTTGAGATAAGGGGTGGCTTTATTTTAGTTTTAGATGACCCTATTTTGTCTTATTAGTCGCCCCTAATTATTTCTCAATCCCTAAAGACGCCAGGTTTTTTTTTTCACTCAAGAGTATTTATTTGTCCAAGGTTTTTACTATATTTACCAAAGGACTCAAAATCTGTCTTGAGACCGTTGTGGTCCAAATCTTGGTTTAGTGACCCCAAAACCTACCTTTGGGATTACGGACCTTAAGTCTCCACCTTAAGTTCCTTCGAGTCCTCCTGGATTCCGCTCCTGAAATGGCAAGTCTTAGCATGTACTGTAGACCAAACCCATATTCACCAAAACCACTAACCAAACACACCCCATCAAGGTATCATCAGATTCATCACTCTTCTTCATCATCATTCCTCTTCTTTCCTTCTTCACACCCTAAACCCCAATTCATCAAAATCTCATCAATGGCTGCTCAATCATCTCCTTCTCAGAAACCCCTTAACTCAGGTAATCCAATCCAACATCCCAATTTCATTTATTTACATATTTTTGTTTCCAATCATAACTAAAAATGTGATTTTTTTTTGTTCTTGTTTCAATTAGTGAAGCAACAAAGAGTTATTGTAAAGAATAACTCCGGTGAAAATCTTGTTGGTATATTACATGAAACGGGTTCTACAAAAGTTGTAATCTTGTGCCATGGATTTCAATCAAGTAAGGATTCTCGGATTAACAGGAATTTGGCTGAGGTTTTAACAAAACAAGGAATCAGTGTTTTTCGATTTGATTTTTCTGGGAATGGGTATGTGCTTCTAATGTCACTTGCAGATATTTGTGTTTATGCTTATGTTAATGAATAGCTAACCTTTGGATTGAATTTGGTGTACTAATTTTAGGGAAAGTGAAGGCACATTTCAGTATGGAAATTACATTAAGGAGGCTGATGATTTGCATTCTGTAGTTCTACACTTTCAAGGGATGAAACGTGTCGTAGGTGCGATTGTTGGGCATAGTAAAGGTAAGTTACATGATCCATGTCCATCTATTTTGTAATCTATAGCATATTAGCTGTTAGGAAAATGGGAGATGTTTAAAGTGCTTTATGCGGAATTGAATTGGAGAAGCTTAAAATTTTGTAAATCCCACTATGTTCACAAACTTACCTCATCTGTTGCTAAGCATTATTCGAATTCCGTCATCCAAATTGCTATATGTTCTTGTTTCTTCGAAATATTGTTACTAAATGAGCTTCTCGCAGGAGGAGATGTGGTGCTTGTATATGCTTCAAAGTATCATGATGTACCTACAGTTGTAAATCTTTCCGGACGCTACAATATGGAGAGAGGTATTGCAGAACGGGTTGGTAAAGATTATATGGAAAGAATTGAGAAAGATGGATTTATTGATGTAAAAGACAAAGAAGGTAATTGTTTTCTATTCAATGCATTAGCAGTTTTCATATGGTTTACGTCGTCCATACTGCACATTCTATTTAGTTGTGCATCTATAGTATTTCAATGTCTAGTTGTCATAAATACGTCGGAGTCATATAAGATTTACGTATTTCTGGTGCTTTTAATTAATTTAACCAGTTAATCAGTAATTGCAATGTACCTAGCTAAAAAAAGGTTCAGTTTATGTGGCTAGGATCCTACAGCCATATCCGGCAAGGCCACACCATGGCTAGTTGAGTGGCAGCTGTTTAGGCTTGTCTGGGTTAATATTGAGGGAGGGCAAGTATGTGCGTAAATACTGCACAGACATATCCTGGTTGGAATTTTCTGTTGTCTATGTCTGTACATACTGCACATAACTATTCCTGGTTGAAATTTATCTGTCGCCTGTTTGTACAATGGACACAGCGCGTATAAGTACCCTAGTATGGAATTTCCATAGTCCGTACGTGATTAGAACATGTCAGCGCTATTTTCTTCTTTTTTCGTTTTTTGGATTTGTGCACTGACATCAAATGAGGTGCAATCTGATCATATTATCATCGAATTGTAGGAAATGTCCAGTACCGCGTGACAAAAGAGAGTTTGATGGAACGGCTTGCTACTAAAATGGATGCGTTATGCCTTTTATTTGGAAAGGATTGCAGGTGGGCATGCTCTCTATCTTGAATCATACATGTATATTCTACTTTCTTCAGTATAGGTAATAGCCTAATAGGTACGCAATTGAAATTCTTTTTTCTTGATAATGGCAATGCTTAATTTTACTTCACATTTATGTAGGGTGTTGACAGTTCATGGTTCCGCGGATGAAATTATACCAGTTGAAGATGCGTTTGAATTTGACAAAGTCATAGCCAATCACAAATTACGCATAGTGGAAGGGGCTGATCATTGTTACACCAAACATCCAACTGAATTAGAGGAGGTAGTGGTGGATTATATAAATGAATCTTTTCAGGGGAACACCATCACCCTTCAGTAGGTACTCTGTTGCCCAATGGCTTGTTTACAGAAGTAGCCTACATATATGTGATGTGATCATTCTTCGTGGTGAAATTCATAAACCACAATTTATTGCTTTACAAAATAACTAGCGATATATATCATATTGCGTTTGGATTGTAGTCGCAGGAAATCCTATAGCCACACCCAAGTAAATTTGTGAACTAATATTCAAGACATCATAAGAAGAACTCTAAATCATTTCATTAAAGGTAGAACAAATACAAAAGAGATGAATGGAAACCCTAACTGGGTGAGCAATACAACTTTCTCTTTCCTAAAATTCTTATCTCAACTCTCAAAAAGATCTCTCCCTTTACAATGGCTTCTTGTCCCTTTTATAGGGGTTACATAGTGAGGGACAGCTAATAAAGCTCCTGTTTTCGGATCTGGAGCGCGTCAACTTCGCTCTGATTTCTATATTGCCGCCTGGCCAGAAATAATACCTTGGGGCAAACATAAGACCTATCAACAAAGGGAGGCTGATTAAGACCTCTACTTAGGGAGGCACAATAAGACCTCACAAAAAAAAAACCTTAGACCTATTTAAATGATGTGTTGCCACTTGCGTTTACGCGAACTAGGATGCACAGCACAATTGGATGCCCAGCCTCCCTAGTTAGAGGTTTTAACTTTTTATTGCCTTCTATTAAGGTCTTATCATAAGGTTTTATTTTTGCCTCTTTCTTCTACTTGTGAGTTATTTGTGATATCCGATGATGAAAAAATTTCATTAATTTTTATTTATATTCTGGTTAATACATCATCGATATCTTGCCTTTCGCATCATTTTCGCGTACACGTAATTTTCTTGATGCTGCCGCATATCTCATGGATAATATTTCTTCAGGTATATTCGATTCCATGGGCGATCAAGTTTGCGTCCCGTGTTTCTCCCTTCACTATCCATTAATTCATACGCCCCATTTCCAACAATCCTTTTGATGATGTAAGGTCCATCCAATGTCTTCTCTAATTTTCCATCTTTTCCTTTCTGATAAGGAGGTATTTCCCTCAATACCAATTCTCCTGGTTGGGACTCCCTTCCTTTGACGCGTTTGTTATATTCCCTTGCTAATTTGTTGTGGTAGTTCTCCATATGTTGTAGGGCTATTTCTCTGTTTTCTTCTAAGTCATCAAGCTTTGCTAGAATCAAGTCCGTGTTTAAGTTCTTTTCCCACGCTTGTTTCTTTGTTGTTGGTATGATAACTTCAGTTAGTAGCACCGCCTCTACTCCATATGTTAAACAAAAAGGTGACATTCCTGTAGCTTCCCTTCGCGTTGTTCTATACGCCCAAAGGGAATTATGTACTTGGTCGCACCATCCTTTATTGTGTCCTTCCATCTTCTTCTTCAATATATCTGCAAGTGTTTTATTTGTTGCCTCTTCTTGCCCATTACGCTGCGGATATAATGGAGTTGATTTTCCGCTCTGGATTTTAAATATGTTAAATAGCATTTCAATGTTTTCGCCCTCAAACTGTTTTCCATTACCAGATACTATTTGCACTGGAATTCCAAATCTACAAATGATATTTTCAAATATGAAGGTACACACGTCACGATCTCGGATATGTTGGACTGCTTTTGCCTCTGCCCACTTTGTGAAATAGTCTTTTGCGACAATTAAGTACCTCCTTTGCCCGGTTCATGGTATAAATGGACCTACAATGTCCAAACCCAATTTTATGAATGGCCATATACTTGTTGAAGAGTTTAGTGCCGCCCCTGGTGCATGTATTCTTTTCCCATGACGTTGGCATTCTTCAAATCGCCTAGATACCTCTTTCGTGTCTTCATGCATATAGGTCCAGTAATAACCTTGCATCTTTGTTTTGTAAGATAATGACCTTCCTCCGCTATGATTCCCTACATCTCCATAGTGTATTGCTTTTAAAATTTCCATTCCCTCACTCCGTGTTAGGTATCTAAGTGATGGTCCAAGGAAAGATTTTCGATAGAGTACGCCCTCTCTTAGTTCGTAATTTGTCGCTCTGCTATTGAGCTTATGCGTTTCTAATCTGTTTCTTGGTACTTCGCCTTTCTCCAGATAGTTATGAAGTTGTGCTCTCCAATCCACCTCTTTCTCCTTTTGCCGCTCTTCTTGATTTTCCACAAGCATTACATCTGCATCTTCTTCATCTTTTTTGACTGATGGAAGAGAGAGTGTATGTATCTTTATACACCGCGCTGTCAGATCCACCAACATAGAGGCGACGAATGCTAACGCGTATGCAAATCGATTGTCTTTCCTGCATATATTCCTCCAATTTACGCTTGGTATTTTTGTTTATAGTTCTGCGACTAGTTGTTTGTATTTTTGTAGAGATGGTTCATTTGTACTGTATAGACCTTGCATTTGGCATATTACCAATTGTGAGTCACTAGTCACTCTGATATCTTCCAACTTCATTTCTATCGCCAGCCTTAATGCATGTACAACAACTTCATACTCCGTTTCATTATTTGTGGATGCAAACTCTAATCTAAACGAGCACACCATTTTTTCTCCTTGGGGGGAGATGAAGACTATTCCAATTCCTTTTCCTTCTCCATTTGCTGATCCATCTACCAGTATTTCCCATCTTTTTGAATTCCTCTCCATTAATAAGTCTTTTGGGTTTCCTTGTTCCTCATCTATTTCCATCATTTCTTCTACATCTTCATCTTCTTCTAATGGAAATTCTGCCAAGAAATCTGCAATGAGCTGTGATTTTGGTGACGATAATATTTCATATTTGACTCCATATTGCTCCACCTGTGCGTTACATCTTTCCACTCTTCCTACTCTTTTTGAACTTTTAATCACAGATTCGATTGTGATCTTAGTTAGTACTTTTATCTTGTAAGGTTGAAAGTAAGTGCGAAGATTTTGTGTTGTACAAACCAGTGCGAGGATGAGCTTTTCAATTTTTGTATAATTCCTTTATGCGGAGCTGTAAGTTTTGCTTATGTAGTATATTTGCTTTTCTATCCCTTCATATAGGCGAAGTAATACAACACTTAATGCATGCGGCGTTGATGCAAGGTAGATTAATAATTCTTCTCCTGGCTCGGATTTCTGCAAAATAGATAAATTCATTAAATAGTCCTTGATGCTCTGTAGTGCTTTCTCGCATTCAATTGTCCATTCGAATTTGGTTCCCTTCTTTAAGATACTAAAAAAGTGTTTGCATTTATCTGAAGAAGCTAGTAGTCCATTTAAGTTTTGCACGTCTTTTACTGTTGCAGGTGATGGCATGTCTCGAACTGCTTACACTTTTTCCGGATCTACTTGTATTCCTTCCTTTGACATAATGTAGCCCAAGAATTTTCCTGATGCAACTCCGAAGATGCATTTTGCCGGGTTTATCTTCATCTTAAATTTTCGCATATGTTCGAATATTTCTTTCAAGTTATCAACATGGTATTCCGCTTTCTTTCTTTTCACCAAATGTCATCAACATAGACCTCCAGGGTTGTATGCACCCACTTTGCGAATATTTTTTCCACCATCCTCTAGTATGTTGCACCTGCGTTTTTTAAACCAAACGGCATCCTTGTATAACAGTATAATCCTCTTGGCGCGAAGAAAGCCGTGTGTTCTTGATCTTCTTCTGCTAGAGCAATTTGGTTATAAACTGAGTACCCATCCATTAATGATAGTCTTTCGTTTCCTGCCGCTTTTTCCACCATCTGTGGTATATCTGGAAGTTGGAAACTTTCCTTTGGGCATGCCTTATTTAGATCATTGAAGTCGATGCAAATTCGTATCCTTTTGTTCTTATTTGGCACTACCACCATGTTTGCTATCCACACCAGGTATTTTGCTGGTCTGATTATTCCCGCATCTAGCATCTTTTGCAACTATGCTTCTATTTACCGGTGATATGTTGTTGCTATCTTTCTTATCCTTTGCTTGAATGGCTTTACATTTTGCTTGATATCTAACATGTGACATGCAATCGAATGATCTATACCTGGCATTTCTTCTATGCTCCATGCGAAGACATCTTTATATTCCCGCAATAGGTTCACCATCTTTTCCTCTTCCTCTTTGTCCATCTTAGTTCCAATTTTCAGCATCTTTGGTTCTTCTTCTGTTCCCACATTTATGTCTTTTGTCGGCTCTGCTGCGGTAAAATTCTCCTTTGGTTCTCATATTGGTGATGGTTGCTTTATTTCATGCATTGGTTCACCTTCCCTCTCTGGGATCTCGATTGGTATTCCTTTTCCTTCCTGTGCTCTTATCATGTATATTCTCAGTTCTTCTTCTTTTCTTGATTCCTTTGCCTTCCTCCATCGATCTTTTCGCCTCTTTGCTCGTCCTTCATAATTCTTCACATCTATTTGACTGCAAATTTCCGCGTTCTTTGTGTCCCCTTTGATTTCACCTATTCCATTTGGTATTGGGAAACGTACGCATTGATGAAGAGTTGAGGCTACACCTTTTTTCGCATGCACCCATGGTCGCCCCAATATCATGTTGTATGGTGACTCCACATCCACTACGCACAATGTTACCTGCGTTTCTATTTCTCCTAGAAGTATTCGTATGGTTATCTCACCTTTTGGTTTTGTTATCGCCTTATTAAAACCGTGGATGTTATATGCAGGGCCTGTTAGATCCGCGTCACTGTATCCCATATTCTTGAATTCGCGGTAAAATATAATGTCCACCGAGCTGCCCGTGTCTATCAAGGTTTTTTCTACCGCCCACTCTTCTGATGCTTTCACGCTTTCACTTTTTTATTTTCGCCCTGCAGTTATTATAACCACCAGTGGATCTGTTTGCCTTAAGTTTTCTTCTGTTTTTCCCAGTCCTTCAAGGGAGATATTTTTTCTGTAGTCAAGATTTTCCTTCCTTCATAATCGCGTCTATGTATTTTCCCTGTACTTCCTGCATGAAAATCTGCAACAATCATAATCGATTTTGTTATTGAATTGCACTGTATACGCATGTTTCCCTCTTTTGCTCCGATGATCCTTATTGCTTTTGCCGGCTCGCTTTGTTTCTCCTGTCTTTGGTTTTCCTCCCCTAACTTCTTTTCTATCTATTGATTCTCTTCCTCCACCGATAGATCTCTGCTTCCTTTGTTTTGCGTTCCTATGATTTTCCTGTAATGAAAATGAGATTCGGAAGTCGCGGCAAGGTATCGAGATCAGATCTTAAGAACAATGATAAAGGTCTGGATGTCTGAAAACCTCAGAAAAGCTTCTATTAGGTCTATTAAAACGTTTTGAAAACCATTAATTCGATAAAAAATTTCTTAAAAAATTTCTATAAACAGGGCATATCATCCAAGCTGTATTCTGGCGCCAAAATGTAGTTGTAGGAAATCCTACAACCACACCCAAGTAAATCTGTGAACTAATATTCAAGACATCATAAGAAGAACTCTAAATCATTTCTTTAAAGGTAGAACAAATACAAAAGAGATGAATGGAAACCCTAACTTTGTGAACAATACAACTTTCTCTCTCTAAAACTCTTATCTCAACTCTCAAAAAGATCTCTCCCTCTACAATGGCTTCTTGTCCCTTTTATAGGGGTTACATAGTAGAGGACAGCTAATAAAGCCCCTGTTTTCGGATCTGGAGCGCGTCAACTTCGCCCTTATTTCTATATTGTCGCGCTCACCCTTTAACTACCGCGTTGATCTTCACACTTTTGGTGTGCCTTGGTGACGTTATCCTGTTCGTCAGCAGAAGTATGCTTTACGCGTCATGTTTGCGGGTTGCCAAATGAACTCTTACGTGTATCCACATGGATCTTTGATGCGTGTTTTATGAATACATTAATTATGTTACATTTCTTTCCTTGCATTCTTGAGAACATGAATTCTTGAGAACATGAATTTAGATTGATACCATGAGTTTAGTGGTGCGAATGTTTTGAACATCACACATGTCATATACTTCCCTGTATTTTATGCAGACTCATATGCTTTGTAACCGATTCATTTGCGAATTGTTTATTTTTATACTCTGTGAGAGGTGCTAGATGACTATCTACAACTAACTGATTTTAGATGGTTTAAATAGCTTACAAGGTTAGTAGGATTTGCAGTTATTTAGTAAAACCTAGTGTTGAGCCCTTGGAACTTGGAAGCGAACATATGAGGCCATACTGGCATTTTAATGACTAGTAAACAAAAGCACTTGCAGATGGTTTTCGCCTCTCCTTTAAGCTTTTAACTATAGGAGTTCTTGTGCTTAACATTTGCAGGACGTATTATTGCCGCTAGATCTTTTCCATGTATTACATTAGGTACTCTCAGTTTTGGTCAACTGTTTTTGGTGTTTATATGTGCTTTTTACATCCTTATTACCTGAATAAGTCTACACTTTATGTAATGGGTAATAATCACCTTTACTATAAATAAATAAGAGGAATACTTCTCCTTGGAAAAATGCTAAAAGAAAAGATAGAGTATCCATCAAGTGGAAGCGGAACTGGTCCAGATTACAGAATAAGATAGGAGAAATGGCAGGCAAGTTTAAACTGACTTGGTCTGTACCAAAACCAATAACCAAGCAGTCCCCTTCAACTTCAAGAGTTCAAGTCTCCTTCATCCTACACTACCTCAAAGGAGCCGGATCAACTTATCAAGTATGGCTGAATCATCTTCCCTGAAAAAACAAAACTCAGGTAATCAATTCTGACGACCAGATTCTTCTGTTAATTATTTCCTTAAAATAATAATCTTATATTAGTTAGCACATTTACTGTTGATCTTTTTAGTTAATTAAATAGTCACAAGATTAGACTAAAATCTTTCGGTTCTATTCTTGAAAGGAGATTGATAATGGCATATAAGATTCATATATTGGTGAGATAATTTGATTCACACATGATTTTCGATTAGTAATGTTATTGAACTCATGCATCAATGCAACATGTATAATTTTGTTAGTTATAAACTTATAATGATAAAATCCAAAGCTTCTTCGGAGGAGTTAAAAAACTATGTAGTCCAGTTTCATTTTTATCCTCCAAATGAATTTAATTTTGATTTCCCGGAAAAAAACAACACATAATTTACAAATTTTATCCATATACTAGTGATTGAGCAAGTTATCATCAAGAACAAGTATGGTGAAAAGCTTGTTGGCGTATTATACAAAACAAGCTCAAAAGAAGTCATAATCCTATGCCATGGACTTGCTTCCAAGAAGGTTCGTTTTTCTAACTCCTATGTTCTAACTTCTCCAGTGCTTTTCTTTCTTGGCACCGGATCTGTAAACTACTTTAATAGTTACTCTGCTTGTATTCTCGTACATGAGTTAAGTGGGTATGTATCATAACTCAATGATGGATTTTTTGTTCATAGGAATGTCCGGTTAATTTGAACCTGACTGATGCTTTAACAAAAGAAGGAATCAGTGTGTTCTGCTTTGACTTCTCAGGAAACGGGTATGCATTCAGATCTTTATGTTTAAGTACCTCTTTTAGGCTAAAACTATGTCAACAAATTTCTATGAATATGACTAATGGAATTTTAAACTAATATATTTTCCTTGATTTGAATTCGGCTAACTTTATGCAAAATCGGTTTTTGTAGGGAAAGTGAAGGTACGTTTGAGTTCGGTAATTACACTAAAGAGGCTGATGATTTGCGTTCTGTAGTCATGTATTTCTCAGGGCGGAAACGGGTGATTGGCGGAATCCTCGGTCATGGTAAAGGTAATCTCACTATGTGCTTCCTACTGTATATTCTTACTCTTTCATCTGACTTGCACTATCCATTAGATAATGAGCATAATTTGGTATAGATTGTTCATTTGTAAAATGGTGGATAGCTACGGCAACCGCGGTTTACATAGCAGGACTTTAAGAGTAAGTGTACGTCTCAGAATAAAGTCATAAGATTTCAAAATGTTTGTAAGTACTTATAAGTTACCAATAACATTTGATTTTATGTATTTAGGTGTATTAGACGGGCATGATTTGTCTTTTTTAAAGATTATGTTTAGAGCTGCTAAGGTTCTAGTGGTCCACGCTGCATGATCTCGCCTCTCCTTATCGGCGAGTGAGGATTAGTTTACTTCAGTTATTTGTAATTTCTAAAGTTTGATTATCACACATAGAGTCATATGTTAAACATTTTCTGCTTTCTCGGAGGCTTCAATCTATAACTGATCAACCAGGGTTCTCACAGGAGGAAATTCAGCGCTTGTATATGCTTCTAAGTATCATGATGTAGCAACAGTTGTGAGTCTTTCTGCGCACTACTATATGGATAAAGGAATCGAAGAATTGTTGGGTAAAGATTATATGTCAAGAATTAAGGAAAAGGGATATTTGGATTTTATTGGTGATGAAGGTAACTTGCATTTAGTGTTTCATATGTAGCATATCACTGGGTGTTTTTTTTTTTTTTTTGAAGTGGACATTGGTGGCTGGGTAAAGATTTTCTTCTTTCTTTCTTTCCTCTCCTTTTACAATGGTGTTGGAACTTTAGGAACTCAGTACCGCGTCACAGAAGAGAGTTTATTGGAACGCCTTGGTACTGATATGCATGCCTTGTGCCTCTCAATTGCACCTGACTGCAGGTTGGTCTTGTTATAAAGTGTGCTTTTAATTGTGTACATGCTTCAGTTATAGTAGTCAATGAATTTCATATCACGGAAAATTCATGGATTTAAATGAAATCTTAATTTGCTTTTTTGTTTTTTTACTGAATCTGGGAGTCTCAAATTCTTGATTTTATTGGCATTAACAAAATAACTTGAAATTAAACAGGGTGTTTTCTGTTTATGGTGATGCATCTGCACTTATGAAAGATTTATTCGAGTTTGTTAAAGCCATACCTAATAACAAAACGTGTATTGTCCGAGATGCTGATCATAATTTCAGTAATGATCAATCTGGGTTAGTTATGATGGTGATGCACATTATACAGAAATTACGTCTTCAGAAGACCAACATCACCCATAATTTCAGGGCCATATTCAACTTCGTAAAGTTGTACTGTAGCTGCCAATCAGCGGTATATGTATTTTCGAGAGTAATTGTTTACAGCTTTATTCACTTAAACTCATCTGTGTAAATATTTGTTACAACTTGAATAAATTTGTTCCCAGCTGTCTCTTCAAGAAGTAATGAGCCCATCTCTGAAACTCTGGGTTATCATGGCCAAAGGTACCCCAGAAGGCAATGGAGAACTGCCTCCACTGGATGAGTGCAGTCCAGTCTACCCACCATGCACAGATCTCAATGAGCTAGCCAAGCATGCTAGAAGAACTCTAATCTGAAGAATGGCTTGATTCATCTCCTGCCTTTATTAACAGGATTTTGGAGGTGGTAATGTTGTGGGTGCAAAATACCGCACACTACAATTGGAACGCGTAAACATCATTTCTACAACAACATACGTGCGAGACATTTATACATTTCCAAGGCTGCGCGTCATTTATACAAGAGTGCGAGGCAATATCAATATCAAGAGAGCTCTCCAGTATCAATAGAGCCGCGCTCCAATATCAATAGAGCCGCCCTCCGGATCCGAAATAAAGGGGTTTATTAGCTGTACTCCACAACATATTAGCTGTCATCCATCATGTAAATGATTATATAAAGAAAAAGGCAGGAGAGAGAAAGGGAGGTCAATTTATTTTTTGTATTCTCATCTTCTTCCTCCATCACAAAACTAGATCTAGAGCTCTACTAGAAACCCATTAATGGAGATTCTAAATGTAATACTCGTGTAATTCCAACACTTATAGTGAAGAACCATGGATGTAGATCACATTGATCGAACCATGTAAAAAATCTTGTGTCTCCTTTTACATTTCCATCACTTTATCTTCATTTTCATGTTCAATATGTTTAGATCTATATAAATTATTAAGGGGTGTTAGTTGTGGGATTTCCTGCAACTACAAATGCATTTTATTCCTTATAGGAATTTTTGTGTTTTTTAAGGAACTGAACAAAATTATTTAAACATTCAGTTTCTCATTCCACAGTAGTCATAGCTTCAGCAGATGCTACTACAGAATTATTCCAGAAACATGATCTCGAAAGTTATGCACCATGATGGTTCATGGCGCATCCCACAATATGGATATGGCTGCCAAAATACAAAATGCGTGTGTGAAGATAATAATCCATTCTCTCTCTGACTCTCTCTTTTATACTACTATTTCCTTTTCATTTTCTCCCAGCTTTACTCTTTTGCACAGACCTAAAACCCCATTTTCCGTTCTTAAAGATTTTCAAAGATTAAAAAGGTTTCATCATTCATTCATGGATTACTTCAAAATTCTCCCTGAGGAGATTATATTAGACATACTAACTCGGTTACCAACCGAATCAGTGCTTGATTCCAAGTTAGTATGTACATCTTGGAGAAATCTTGTTTCTCATCATCCATCATTCTCCAAGATGCATTTATACCATCTCAACCATCCTGCTGTTGCTCATTCCGGTAAGTTGGGTTTTCTTGCTCTCGCTAATGATTATGTTTTTCACCATTTTGAATATAATGATGATAATGATCAGTCAAGAATTACAAGGATTAATTTCGCACCTCCATTTGAGCAGTTTAGGTTTGTTGGTTCCTGTAATGGGTTGATCTGTCTTGTTGACCTCATATCCTACCCATTTGTTTGGATTTGTAACCCTATCACTAGATAATGTGTTATTCTTCCTAAAATTATCACATATTGCATCGGATTTGGTTATGTTTCTGAAACAAATCAGTACAAAGTTGTAGGAATACATATGCCGAAGAAGCCCCATTATAAATCGGTGGAGCCCCAGTTTGTAGAAGTCCACATATACACTCTAGGCAGTGGAAATGGTTGTTGAAACCTTGGAAACTTCAATTTTGAATTCAATCCCAGTAATTGGTGTGAAGCTGGTATCTTTTCCGGTGGTGCTCTTTATTGGCTAGATACTAAATTAGAAATGATCGTCACCTTCGATTTGGCTGAGGAACAGTTTTCTCAACATATTTCACTACCTCCTTTGCCACCAATTTTTTTCCGTTGGTGTGGTACTATTATGAGGGATTTGAATGGGGTTTTGTCCTTTGCTATTCATCACTGGGTCGAAGGCGTCATGATTAATGACATATGGCTATTGAAAAATAAGAATGATGATCGTGACATGAAAGAGGGAGAGGAACATCAGTCATTGGTTTGGAGTAAAGAGTTTATTGTTTGCCGTTATGAAGAGTGGTTCTGTTTTAGCTTACGGTGATGGATATCTCTGCATTTACGAGAAAAAAACTTCAACCTCGAAACGGCTCGTGAATTTTACGAGACTGTTTTTTCAAGTATCCGCTCACCAGAACACCTTTGTTTTGTTGAAAGAATTAGGAGAACAAGATATTAAAGTATTGGATTCAGTTGAAATTGAGGAGACAAGAAGCCGTGATTATTCTTTCGAGCATCTCCAGGAGGATGGCAAACCCTGAAACTGGTAAACTTTTGTGGGTACAAAATACCGTGCACCCATTTAGTATGCGAAGTAACTCCATTGGTAGCAAGCAAATATGACCGCATACAACATATCCCAGATGAAGAACCAGATGACGTCACCTAGTCACGAGTAAAGTTTGAAGAACCATGCGGCAATGAAGAAATCGTGCGTAAATGTCTACGCGACATTGACGCACGTCAGATCCGAAATTATGGGCTTTATTAGCTGTCCTTCACTATGTAAACTCCTATATAAGGAGCCGAGCGTCTTTGTAAAGAGAGAGATATTTTTGGGTAAGAGATAAGATATTTAGGAGAGAGAGAGTTATTTTCTTTCCAAGTTAGGGTTTTCCCTCATCATCTTTGTACTTGTTCTAAGATATAATAAAATATTTTGAGTATTTAATCATGATTTCTTAGATTATTCCATAGATTATCAATAGGGTGTGGTTGTGGGATTTCCCGCAACTAGATTTTGGCGCTAGAAACAGCTCGAATGATATACCCTGTTAGTGAATTTCTTGAAAAGAAAGTTAAAATTATTCATAGCTTATCATCGCTCTATTAAAAATCTTTGAAAGTTTTAGAAGCCTAGATTTAAAAAGTTCAACCAAAAGTTTTAATCTCAGAAAAACAACTTTCATTGATACAATTTTCAATTCTTTAAAGAGTACTTTTCAGTAATCTTTGTCAAAAAAAATATTGTTACAAGACGGAACAGATGGTAAGGAAAGCATCTACAGTATAACAAGTGATATCAACTAGGAGGAGCAAAAGAATCGCAAGAAGAAGAAGAATAAGTGAAATTGCTGAATCGTCAAGGAAGGGAGAGAGGAACAATCGAGGAAAGCAAGTCCAAACTCAGATCCAACGCGAACCGGCGGAAAACAACACCATCAACTATGATGCGTTAAGTGTTCATACTGCAAATACGGATTCAACGGAAGAAGACGAGGAAAGAACTGGAGATGGAGGACAAATAGTAGAAAACTAAGAGAATATGACAATCGAGGAGCTCCGACAAAGGCTGGTCGCAGAAAGGAGGGGAGAAGAAGAAGCACGCGTGAATTTGACGCGTCAGAATGATGAGCTAAGAGAATAGAATATCAGATTACAAGAGCAGAGGTCACGAAGTACAACACGTGCAAGCTCAAGGTCAAGAACAAGTAGGAGTACGTCAAGGCGTGGTCGATCTAGCCGCAGAGATGCTAGACAAGAGCTACTCTTAGATAACAACATGATTGAAAATTTTCAAGTGGGCGATAATATGCAGGAGCAGCGCGGTGGTAATCGTATAGAACAACAACCAACTGATCGATACATGCCACAAGGAGAAAACGATCGCATGCAAGAAGATCGCAGAGGCAATCGACATGAACAGCAAGGCGAACGTTATCGCACGCATCATGATAAGGATGATGAAACATACGAGGATCAAGGAAGGATGATATTACATGGGAGAGATATGCTACGAAATCAACGTGACCGCGCAGATGAAGCCGAAAGATATAATGACGCAAAGATCCATGCAAGGAATGAAAGATATAGGAGAAGAAAATGCAGAGAAGAAGCATAAGAACGAGAACTACAAGAGGCAATACGTCAAAATAGATATGACAACAGAATAAGGAAAGCAAGACTGGAAATACCTATGCAGCAAGATGCAGAACAAACCATGAATGAAGCAATCTTAAGAGAATTAGCAGAAGTTAGAGCGATGATGACAACACGGAGAGATGGAGGTAGGCGACAGTTAGATGAAGCCATAGAAGAAACAGGAAAGACACCATTCGCGCGACAGATACAAAGGGCAGGAGTTCCAACTAAATGCAATTTACCTGTATTTACTAATAATTTTGATGGAAGCACATGTGCGGTGCAGCATATAAAGGCATACAACAGATTTCTGCTACAATGGGAGGATAACGATGCGGTCTTATGCAAATATTTTACTGCTAGCCTAACAGGAGAAGCTTTGCAATGGTTTGATGGATTACCAATGGGAACAATTACGTCATTCAATCATCTACAGAGCATATTCTTAGGAGCATACATCAGCAACAACATGTTACGACCAGGCATAGAGAAGGTGTTTAGCTTGCTAAGAAGAACTAATGAAGGCCTGCGTAACTTAACCACTCGCTGGAAGACCATGTGCAGCGAAATAGATGGAAGAGTAGATTAGAGGAATCTCAAACTAGCTTTTATTAACACACTTTTTCCTATAGACCTGTTATATACGCAGATATTCAGGATCAAAGATACCATATCAATGACAGAGTTGCGCGAGTACCAAGAAGAGTATATCGCACTCGAAGAAAAGCAAAGAGAAATGGAATCTTATCCAGTTGTGGTCACAAGCGCAAAAGAAGGAAACGCAAGCCTACTTCCAAAGATAACAAATGCAGTTGCGAGCACATCCCAAGGATGTCAAGAAAATATGGTGATGGAAGATAAACAAAAGCAAGTATCTATGAGAAGTATAGATCAAGAAATGTATGAAAGAGAATATCGAGCAAGACAACATAACAATAAGATTCCAAGACTAGATAACCACACAGAAGGATATGGGGGGGAAAAGCGATACTATAATCAAGGTCCAGGAGGAAACAGAACAGTCTAGGAAGAAATAAAAATTCCGCGTCTAAATACCACAATAGATAAAATCTGGGAAGCGGTAATCTTGATGGAATACATACTGGAACCGCCAAATATGGGTCATGAACCACCACCTGGAAGGAGGAGCAGGGAATTTTGTGCTTATCATCGTTTCCATGGTCACACCACCAGTAACTGCCAGAATGTGCAAAAAAAAATACTGAGAATGATCGATCGGGGGAAACTAAACCATTTTCTAG